>JBAMYA010044553.1:0-12388 GCA_037176975.1 Arrhamphus sclerolepis
TCATGTTTTTTAATTGCATTACAGGAAATAAAGAACTTTATCACAATATTCTAATTTTCTGAGACAGTCCTGTAAGTTACTGTCCAATGTTTATCTTCCAAAGCATAAAGGTGAAGCATGAATAATGGGATAAAACATATTGATCCAGTATTTAAGAATTATCATGAGTTTTTCAAGAAATTAACTTACAGACATCTTGCAAAGCCGTTGGGGAAAGAGAGGTGGAGCTGACAGAACAAGATATCTTTTTACATCCAGCGATTTTACTAAAAAGTGGGAATTAGTGTTGGATCTTAATAACTATAAATGATGCAGACACATTAAATGATGTGACACTTTGACAAATTGCAATAAATTAAAAGCATTTCTAAAGCATGAATGAACTGATGGTGATGACCGGGGATGCTTTTCTAGCACATTAGGTTTGTTAAATACTGAATATTAAAAAGAATATATCACTGCAATCCATTTAACATAACTTTCTTCTTTTAGCAAATAATTGTTTGATTCAGTAGCTAAGTCTTAAATTCATTTTCTTATTGTAACTTTTCAGTTTGTATCCATTTGTTGTGTGTAGAATGAAGAAAAACCTGAATGTACCAAATGTGAATGTAAATTTTCTGAACTGATACACAAAAGATGCATTTGACTTGACATAATGCAAAAAAAAAACATCTCTGGAATTGAGTCTGGACTTTTTTTGTGGTCATGATAATAATATGATATTTTTCTTTTGAAAAAGTCACAAAGACATGGAACAAGATCAACTCAATCCAAACCTTTATCTAAGTTAACTTTTAAATGTCATTCATTCACAGTTTCTTCACTTTTTCTAAATATTACAAATTACATGGTCAGGGCCTTCATCTAGAAACATTTTATTGACACAGTGAAGCAGATTATGTAATAATGTAATCTGGAATTAAAACCTTGCAGGAGCACTGCGGCTCCGTTCAGGTACAGGTGCAGCTGCCTCCTCTGGCCGTAAACGTTGCTGTGATTGGCTTAAAGGCTCACTGACAGACTCCATGTATGACGGATTTTGTTCTCAGAGCTTCAGAGTAGCTCTCTCGTGGCGTTCTCGCTCTCAAAGGGGAAACTGCTTACTTGATCTCTTCTTCTGGCAACTTATTTTCTATACGAACGGGCACCAAACACTTAAGTTTGTATTTCCAGTAGGAAAACTGAGCAAAACAATTGAGTTCAAGAGTCACTTCACTGTTTCTGTAAAAAACAAAAAAGAAAACAAAGGAACTTCTGAGCTACGACTGATGATTATATTTCGTATCTGTTAGGCTTCCTCTCTCCAGCTCCGGATGGCATTCAAAAGTGTATAGTTTTGAATAAAACGGAATCATCTCTGCAAGCACAGGACAATGCACCCTCCCACACTGCAAAAACCGCTCAGAACTGGTCATAATGAAGCAGTAATGAAGCTTAATGAAACATACCTGTTTCAGATAGTGCCAGACTCAGGTCCTGTTGGGTCAGAGCTGACGAGGCAACGTGAGGGAGATGGTTTTGATTTTGTGGCTAACTGGTGTAGGGAATTACTACTAAGAGAAACGCCAGTGTTCCCAGCATTCAGGTGAAATGTGTTTTCTCCTGTTTCCCAGTCTCTCTCGTTAACCAGATGATGTAGTTTGCTCTGCACTTACTGACAGTAACTGGGAGTGAGTTTACTGAAGTTTCCATTACAGGACACGGATGTACAGTAGACATGACAGCTGCATACTGAACCCCCCCCCCCATGATGCAAATCATCCAGGATAGAATAGAATTAACATGGAATAAAAGACAGTCAAGACAGAATGAGAAGAGGGAAGACTCGTAATGGTTCAGTGAAATGTTGGTAGATGGGAGCGATTTGTAAGAGAAAATAAATGACCCTGGCTATAGAGATATAAGTCTGACTTTCACTGAGGAGGTGGTAATAACAAATAAGAGTGAGATAGAGGAGTTTGGGATCAAGGGACAGAGGGATGAAAAGGAATAGTGATGGAGGAACCAAGAAATGAGGTGATGTCAGGATATTAGTGTTCACCTCTAACCACAGAGGCTGTTGGGAGACCAGTGGAGTGAGAGAATGATAATGTAAAGAGAAAGTCTAGACAGATCAGCTCTAACTTCTAACCACTGACTGCTAACATCAGCTTCTCTCTGCTGGGAAAACCAGCATTACGCATTCATGTTACCAACGTCCTGCCCTGCAGCAACCAGCACGTCACCAGTGGTCCTCTCAACAAATCTTTTAGGAAGTGTTAACCTGGAGTCTGATGGGACCTGACGATGTCTGCGGAAAGCAATCAAAACCCAAAACACCCCAGAGGTCACAGGGTCGGAGGGATCTTTGCTACGGTACCAAGTTTGTCCAGACCGTGACTGGCAGCTGATAGGTCTGTTCCACTAACAGCAACAGACACAATACAGACGAGAAGAAACCATCACAACCAGCAATGAGATGAGATCTAACTGACTGACTGTGTATCAGCAGGTAAACTAACTATGTCACTGATTTTGCCCTGATCAATATCCCTGAAAGACGAGGAACGAGTAGGGACAGTCTGGTTTATGTTCTATTTACATAACGTCTTAATTCACCTTAAGTAAATCATCTGTAATTCATTTAAGTGATAATGTTTCATTTGGGTTAATTTAGCTGCACTGACGGAACTGACAGACTCCCATTATGCAGCATCATTTTAATTAGTCTTCTTTTAATTGTGCTGTTTTGGGGTAAATGATGGTATGCTCATTTAGACAGCCTCAGTGAGCACTGATAGGAAGGAAAATGCAGTTGATTTAAGACAATGGCTGATAAAATGTGGTGGAAGTGATCTGCTCGAGAGACTTTGATTAAATATGAATATTGGACACACACACACACACACACGCACACACACACACACACACACACACACACTTGGTAAGCATATCAAGACGTGCTGTTACTCCACTGACTGTTGTACAAATGGTACCAAAGAACTGGTGATAATGTGAACTGATCATGGTTCTGCTCCTTCGTCTCATCAAGCACAAATTCTCAGTGAGAGAGAAACTAAATGTATGTTTTTTGATTAATAGAATATATGTCATTATGACAACTGAATTCTAAATAAACACTTCTACAGATCATATACACTTCAACTGACAAATAAATAAACATTAAAAAGCAGGAATAAATACACGTCTAGAAGTTGACAACTGGAAAACACGGTGTGTTGGCTCAGTGTAAAGCAGTTTGTCTTTAAAGTGGCACAAAAATGCTGATGGAACCAGTCCCAGTCCAGTTTAGGACTGACGTCATTGTTTGACTTAATTCCTAAATATTAAATGGAGCGGTGCCATCATATCTATCAGATCTTTGACACATTCATGTCCCTTTGAGGACGCTGTGGCCAATCACCAGCTGCTGCCGGATGTTCTAACTCCCCCACCACCACCACCACCACACGCATGCGCGCGCACACACGCACGCACGCACGCACACACACACACACACACGCACACACACCACTTTTTATTCGGTTTCATTTTTAGGATTTGGCCTGAAAGAAATTAGTTGTGATTGCTGCAGCCTGTTCTAAAACATCACCTGTCAGATGAAACACAGTAAGATTACATCAGAAAAAGAATATTCTCATTTGTTTTTATCCTGTACATTAACATTCAGCCCCATCGGTCTGGATGTTGCACGTGTTTGCATGTGATAGTCAAACCCTCCACCTTTTTTCTTTCTTTCTTTTTTTTAGACATCCAGCCTCTTTAGAACTTTCCTAAGATTCACTTCTCTCTTCTTTTACCTCTCCACACCTCCTTTCTTTTCCTATCGCTAAACTTTGAGAATGTTTGCAGAGAGAAAAGTTATCAGTCCGGTGGCAAAGTCTGGTGTTTGTTCTTTCTTTCTTTTTATTTTTCTGTCCCAGCAGCAAAGGCTGATGGTTCACTTCAATGTGCTGATTTCTGCAGAAAGCCGCCACTCACTGTATTTTAGTAGCGCAGTGGAAAGTGAAGACTCCTTTCCACAAGATTCATGAGTTCATCACTTGTTGGAGCCCTGGGCTTTTTATCTGGTGAGTATGAACGTGTATGTGTGTGTTTGCCATTCAGCTTTGTACTTCCAGGAGCTCTTTATACGCATTTGTCTGAGTAAGTGACAGAGGACTCGATATAGCACCATGAAAGAGGCAACACTTTTCTACTTTGTTCCATTATGGCAGGAACATGCATAGTTGTTTAATAATACATGGCCGTTACAGCCACCTCCTTTATTCTTTGAGACGGGAGAAATGACAAACAGCTGTAGGGAAGACACGCTGCCGTGACACTCAGAGAAAACTGCTGACACTTCAGACTAGCAGATGACCCAAAATAGGCAGTTTTTGCAACCTTTTTTTGTGTCCTGATTTAGTAAAAGGCTTCTTTGACCACTGCATGAAGTTTTGGTCCACACACACACACACACACACACACACACACACACACACACACACATATATATATATACATAAATACATATATGTATACATACATATACATACATACAATATATATGTTACTCACGTTATTAACGATAAAATGATTTCAGTGTCATGGAGTGTTTCTATGGACAAACAACTGATGCTTGAGTTGAGTCGCCTCCAGATTTATATGTGTGTATAAATGTGTGTGTGTGTGTGTGTCGCACATTTACTGCTGAATATGGATCAAAGTGTTTCCATAATCAAATTATGTAAATGAGCATCAGCTAATGAGATAATTACGGAACAGGCTGAAAGAGTTAACCAGTGGTGAGGAAATCTCAGCTTTAACGTCAACGTCTTGTCTGTGTTAATCAGCTTAAGTCCTTTGATCCTTCTGGATGAGCGATAAGGCAGCTTACGTTTGCGTTCAAACTCCAGCTGGTTCCTCTGAAACCCTCAGACAAACTGTAACATTTCAAACTCCTGCTGTTAGATGATGGTCCAGAAAGGTGTAAACATCAGTCACTCCATCACAGGGGGACTTGATTTAAGGCCCGTTGCTAGGATACTGCCTAGGATACCAGCTAGGATACCAGCTAGGGAACCGGCTAGGATATCATTTTAGCTTCTTAGCTCCTTTTGGAGCTTGTGAAAACAGAATGAATGTGTATCAATTCTGATTTCTGATATAATCTATCTTGTTTTTCTGTTGGCTAACAGATTCTGGACCAGTTCTGGATGAGTCAGAATGGTCTTTAAGCTGGAGGAGGTTCGGTTGTCGGAGCTCCGCTGCTGCAGCTCATTTCAGATTTTGCTTCAGCATCAAAAACTGAATATAGGATTTAACCAGAAAGAATGTAAGCTTACATTAATTAGCATTGTAAGTTAGCGTGAGCTAAGATAATCTAGCTCTTAACATGACATTTCAGATGACGACAGATGGAATTAATCAGAATTATTACAAGCTAATATAAGTTAGCATCATAGGTTAGCGTGCATTAAGCTAAGCTAAATAAGCTAGCATGCGGTAACTGACCCAAAGTGGACCAGTTTAAACCGGCTACCAGCCTGGCTTTTGCCATATTCATGTAACTGTGGGATGGGTGGCGTCAGCTCCCCCAAGCAGAGCTCCGCCCTCTCTGAGCCAGCAATGACGTCAAACAGTTTTTTTTGTTAAAATCTGTGGTGAAGCTTTAATCTATGTTAACGTTTCTTCAGCACATCTGAGATTCTGGGTGAGCTGGATCAGAAAGAAAGTTCTGGAGACCAGCCAGACCTTCGTCCTTCACTCACACTGAACAGGAACTCATCAACCGTGATTGATAGCTGATGTCACAACAATGTGAAAATCCAGGTCTCCATGAGTTTCTATGGTCAGCTTGTTGATGGTTTTCAGATGGAGCTGAGCAGGTCTGACCGGGTCAAACCAGGTCCAGGGTGTGTGTTTTAGATAAAAGAGCTCTTGTTGAGTTTAATTAAATGAAGAAGCCCAAACACACACCACCGCTTCAGAGGAATTTAATTTACTGATGGGGCGGGGTTTGTCCCTGACCTGTCAATCAAAGCTGACCTTCTCGTCCCCCCAGAACTGCTGTGTTTGTTGTCTGTATGACTCAAGGTCTGGTTCTGATGGAGAGCGGGTCCTCCAGAGTCCTGTTTGAAGACTCAAATCTGGATTACAACCAAGTTCCAGATAGAACCAAGATCCTAGTAGAACCAGGGTCCAGATAGAACCAAGTTCCTGGTAGAACCAGGGTCCAGTTAGAATCAAGCTCATGATAGAACCAGGTTTCTAGTAGAACTGGGTTCTTGATAGAACCAAGGTCCAGTTAGAATCAGGTTTCTGATAGAACCAGTGTCCAGCTAGAATCAGGTTACTGATAGAATCAGGGTCCAGTAAGAACCAGGTTCCTGATAGAACCAGTGTCCAGTTAGATCCAGGTTCCTAATAGAACCAGGCTCCAGTTAGAACAGGTTTCTCAATAGAACCAGAGTTCATTTAGAACAGGTCTCCCGATAGAACCAGTGTCCAGTTAGAACAGGGTTCCTGGTTTGAAGTAGCTTTGTCTTAGAAGTGAGTTCCTGTTTAGACCAGATAGCAGCCAGAACCAGATTTGGTTAAGGAGGACCAGATGCCTTCCAGAATTGAGTTTGTGTAAGAACCAGGTCTCCCAGGTTCTGAAGGGAACCCGATTCCTTTTCAGCAGGTGTGGTTACCACGGTAATGGTGCATATTTGGATCTTTTAAAGAAAGTAATCTGATTTCTCTCTGTCTCTAGCTCTCGTCCAGGTCGTCCTCCTAAGAGAACTCTGGGTGTGGCCAACCTGACTGATGGCCCCAGGCTCCTCCCACGCAGCCTGCTAAGCTCCACCCTTCTGTCTCAGACAGGTGAGTAGAACTGACGACACTGTGACATGGTACATGGGTGTGTCTAACCTCATAAGGAAGCCCCGCCCCTGTGATGTCATATAGAGTCTCCACCACAGCTTCCTTCATGTCATTGATGTGCATGTGAAGTGTGTGCACGTGACCACAGTGCATGTGGAGAGCATGCGTGGTGGTGTGTGGGAGAGTTTGTTTTCAAACACTCATGAGATCAGTTTAATCTGCTTTGCTGTGAAATGACACACGTGCACACGCTCGTGCATGTTCTCTCTCCTCCAGGTCAGACTCCAATCTGTCCATCATTTTGACGTCTGCTAATTAACGTTTCTAATTATAACTGATCAGAGACGCTGCAGGAGGTTTCTGAGCCTCAGCTGCCTGTCAGTCAGAACTGAGGGTTCCGCAGGCTCAGTGTGTCTCCAGAACCTTCTGGTCATGTGATTTTATTTAATTTAATTTAAACTCTGTTGTGAAGGATCAGGTTTTTTTTCCTCATATAATAGTAAGTAGTAAGTATGAGTGATGATAGTATAATATAATAGCAGTTATTTATTTAGTTTTTAGAAAATTAAGAAACATTTTGCAAAATTTGCATCATTTCACGTAAATAGAGAATGGGTATTTTATCTTATGTACTTAATTTTTTTCAGAAAAAGTTTTGGTTTTGTTTTCTCATGAAATGACATGTTTTTCTTTAAAAACTGTCATGTGTTTTTTATAGAATCATAAAAATATTTTCATAAGAATTCACAATATTGTCAATAATATTCCCATTTTTTTCCAGTTAAAGGTAAAACATTTTTTTTCTCAAAAATCAATGATTTGTTTTTCAAGAAATTTTCAGAATTGATTTAAAAAAATAAATTAAAAAATCTAGATTTTCTTCATCGTACTTGTGGTTCTCCAAAAATCATTTTTTTATTCAAAATTCCTGATAAAATCATCATTATGATCTCTTGATATTTCCCCCAAATTTGAGAAATTTGAAAAAATTTTCAGTAAAACTTCGCATCTTCTTTTTCCCGGGAAAATCTCCTCCAAAGTGTTGTTTTAATGATGCTGTGATGGAGCTGAACTAATGTTTAGCATGTTTAACCAGAAGCAGAACCAGAGAAGCCAACAGGAGGCTGCTACCTGGTCAGATGTGGTCCAAGGATGGATGGAGAGATTAGGTCTCTTATTTTGGCGGTGTCTTCCTGTCAGCAGCTGGTTTCGGTTCTGCGGGCCCATCTCAGGAACCGTTCAGGTGCAGAAACATTCAGATTCAGGCGACTGCCTCTAAACCAGCGGAGACGAGGAAGTGTCAGAGTGATGAATTCATTTTGAAGTTAGAAGCTGCTTCCTGATCTGTCACCATGACAACGAGATAAACGACTCGGCAATGACAACATCTCTTCAGCCACACTGAAGATTGAGGAGTAGAGACCATGACCTGAAAGCCTCACGGTCTCACCTGGATCTGGGATCTGTCTAGATCTGGAACGTATCTCACCTGGATCTGGGATTTGTCCATGTCTGGGATCGGTATGGATCAAGGATTCCTCTCAGTCTAGATGAGGACCTGATTGGTTGTTCCTGACCATCATGTGACCTCTGGAGGTGACCCTGCTGTTTGCTGTCTGTACTGGTCTTAGACCAGTTTCTTGATCTATGTGTACCAGTTCCAGGAACTGGAATGGAACCAGAGAGAACAAAATTACTTCTCTTGTGTTTTCTTTGTCAGGTTAACGAGCCGCAGGGCTCCGCCCCCTCATTGTCAGCACTCCCTCATTAACAGCAGCCACACTAATTAGAGAATCTAGTTAATGAGGCAACGTAGCTGCAGGGACAGAGAAGGACACTAGAGACGTCTGATTAATTATTGATCACTGGTTAAGACCATTAAAACATCCCCCCCCACCCACCCACCCACCTCCACAAAGTGTCTTAAAGTTGCCATATTGTGAAATTAGTGTCTTTATGTATCATGTTATATTGTATTATATTATATATTATGTTTTTTTATATTATATTATATTATATTATATTATATTATATTATATTATATTATATTATATTATATTATATTATATTGTTTGCAGGTCTGACTACAGCAATGGCTGAGGCTCTGAAGCTGCAGAAGATGAGGATGATGATGCGTTTCCATGGCAACTGCGACCAGCAGCAGGGTGGAGCTGAATTGGAGAAGGACGAGACAGGTTTGATTTCTTTTGACATCAGAAACTTGCTGCTCACAACGTCTCCTCATGTCCCCATGTCATCTCCTCATCTCATCTCTTCAATAGGGGGCAGTGAAGGTTCCTGGGAGAAGGGGCGGTGTCTCCTTTCTCCTCCATCATCGGTTGCTGCGTCCCCTACTGGTCCCCTCCCCCTCAGTGCTCTGCAGCAGCGCAGCACCTTATTAGCCAACCGTGAGTCACAGCTCGTCTCTGATTGGATACTGAGTTTCCGTCTGTTTTTGTGTCATGACTTCAGCCTTGCCCCCTCGTCTGTCCCCCAGGTTTGCCAGATTTTCCATTTATGGTCATGCCACACCCACTTCTTCCAGTGGGCCTGCCTCCTGCCAGCGTCGCCATGGCAATGAACCAGATGAGTCAGCTGAACAGCCTGGCCAACATGGCCGCTGCTCTTCAGCGTGAAGAGAGCAAGGTGATGACGAGCAGCGCCACCTTCAGAACGTAAACCCTTCTATATTAGATTATTATTGATTATACCATATCTATTATTTGTTGGATTATTAACATGAAACAAACAGCCTAAAACTGGAGCAGCTTCTCTTTGGTGTGGTGTATCGGCCTCCTGTTTCATGCTGAATTATCAGACTTACTTTCCTCTCTGCTGACTACAAATAAATCAACTAAATAAATAAACTTCATTCAGATGACATGAGCAAAGATGAATTAAAGTAAAACCGTGTAAGATCTTGCTCTTTAGCGCCCTCTCTGGTCTGTTACGTCATCATAAATATTATTACCTTCATCTCCCAACTTCTATCAAGAAATAAACTATGAACCGGTGAGCTAAGAACTTTAGTAACACACACTAATATGAATTAAACTAAAACGTAAACAGTGTAGAAGGAAAAATATGATTTACTAATCCAAGACTGTTACCATGGTTATCATGTCTCATTATTATCAGCTGGTTTGAGCTGCTTGTCCTTCTTATGTTACGAATATTGGTAGTTCGTGCGTCTGTTTTAGTTGTGGTCAGATTTCATGTCCAGGAAATCCAGGAATGCTAGGACTCTAGCAACGCCTCAAATCTGACAACTCTTCAGTTGGGTCAAACATCAACTTTTACATCGTCGTCGTGGAGGCAACGGACTTGCACTCTTGTTATAAGTTGAACCAACAATAAAAATGTTTTAGAAACTGTTTTTGGTGGTTTCTAGTTCCGTTCCTTTGATGCTTTAAATAAATCTGGACTTTTTAAATCTGTTTTGACCATCTAAAACGTGAATGCTATGCTAATGCTATGCTAATGCTGTGCTAATCCTCTGAGTTCAGGAGTCTGCCACTGGAAGCCCCGCCCTCAGCCCCTCCCCAAGTGAAGATGAGCAACACCCCCAGGAACCAGCCAGCCAATCACCATCTAGAGAGTCTTCACCCTCCTCCTCTTCATCCTCTTCCTCCTCGCCTCCACCAGAACCAGAACGGGGTTAGTACATTTTTTTTTACTCAAAAAGTAGCAAATATGTATGATTTAACTAGAAAAAGGTTTTTATCAAAAAGTCACAATTTTGTAAATTTGAGATTTTTATGACAAAAATTTTAATTTTAATGCCAAAGTTGCAATTTTAGGGAAAGAAAACTAACAAACAATTTTATTAAAGAAAATCACAATTTTATGACAAAACATTTTGATTTTGCAAGAGCTGATGTTTTACAACAGAAAAGGAATTTTAAATGTAAAACCTTTACAGCAAAACATCAAATTTTTACAACAAAGTTGATTTTTCTAAAAAAAATGGTCACAGTTTTCCAAAATTTGCAATTTTACAAAAAAATGTAATTATTTGGCAGATCTTTTCAGTCTCACACAATAAAAAGTTTTTCATGAATTCCCCATATTTAAAATCACTATTTAAAATTATTGTTTAAATTAATGATGGAACATTTTGATTTTGCAAAAGTAACAATTTCACAAAATAATTATCATTTTAAGATAAAAGGTTGAAAATGTGAAAATTAAGAGCTTTTGTGGCAAAAAGCTGTGCTTGTCTGTTTTGGAGCACAAGTCACAAGTCATCTTTGCTTTCTTAATTAATGAGGACAATTGTTTTAAAAATTGTGATTTTATCAGAAAAACGACGAAAAGTTTCAATGTTTCTTGACCAGTTTAAAAGTTGGATGATGTCTCCATGGTAACTTAGGGCGGAGCAACAGAGCTCCAAAGGGGGCGGAACTTGATGTCAGACTAACCACATTCACATCAATGGGAGTTTTTCATAGTTTTTTTTTTTTAATAAATTTCATAAACAACTTTCATAACTTGTTACCAAAAGTCAGAGACATCCATCTGATGGTGGTTTTGATGAATGAACAGCAAATCACAAGTTGGTGCAAACATTTTTAATCTGAACCGTTTGATCCTCCACAGACAGAGGAACGGAAGAACCAGAAGATGTTCAGAACAAAGAAGGCGAGTTTGTGTTTGACGACTGAAGTGATGGTACTTGAACACATCTTGAGGCGTTTACAGACAAATGACAGTTCTTCTCATGTTTTATTCATTAAAACGCAGAAAACACTGAGACTGGAAGTGTCTCCTCCGTCTTCAAACTATTTTAATAAGAATAATAATAATGTGCATCTTTTTTTCTGACCTGCAGATGACTGCATGTTGCCCCTCCCCATCGTCACACCAACCAATGAGAAGCCACTGTTAGTTGATCACATGAATACATTTGGTCCGCTGCTATTGGCTGAAGGTCTGTCCTCCATGGAGACCCTTCTGACGAACGTACAGGTGAAGGAGCTACCTGAGGAGGTGGACGACTCCTTGGTGGAGGTCAGAACTAAGACCTGTATCGGTTCTGTGGTTCTCAGGGTCTCCTGAAGGTGGCGGTGGAGAGCAGTCGGTGCCAGAACCATCAGAACCAGCTGGAGAGGAAGGAGCTGAAGCTGGAACTGGACCGAGAACGGGACGTCCGACAGACGCTGCAGAGACGGCTGAGCAGCGAGCTGGAGACACGTGGTGAGTGATCCGGATCAACAAAACCAGGACCAGGACCAGAGGAGCTGAAACCAGGACTAGACTAGAGGACTAGAGGATCTGAAACCAGGACTAGAGGAGGCCAGGACACCAGGGGCCTCATTTATAAAACATTGTGTAGATTCCATCCTGAAAGATTTCTAGCGCCACAAAGTTAGAATTTTCGGATTCCGATTTATAAACCCTCCGTACGCACACCAGCAGCAGTTTCCCTTCATAGATCACAGCTGCACGTCAACAGCTGTGTACAAGGCTCCGCCTCCTGTCCTGCCCTCTACACGCCCACATTCAACCATAAATGATCAATGCAAAGCACCTCGTG
>JBAMYA010044554.1:0-12386 GCA_037176975.1 Arrhamphus sclerolepis
ATAGACTAGCTTCTTGGAGCACAACACACAAAAACAGGTACCAGGGTCCCTTAGCTTCTGGCATCAGCTCCCAAACTCCTCACCGTCTCCGCCCTTTTCCTCTATACATGTCCAGCGCCACTTGTTTTTAAGGCCCTTGTCAACTGCAACGTTTTCCCCTGACTTCATGAATTTAGCCTCCATTCTTTTGATTTCGGGAGAAACAACCGCAGATGCTGCATTGAAGACCACTCTGAGATAGCGCGTTTGTGTTTTGTTTTTTTTCTGAATCATAGGCAAATGCCGGAGATCTGGCACGGTGTCGGAAAATTTTAAGCCCCGACATAGTCTTTTATAAGAAAAAATATCCCAGTTTAAACAGTTGATTGTATCTGCAGCAAAACCTTTGTCAGTGATCTATACGAAAATCAAACAATGCTAAAATAATTGCTCTTTTATCGTATTTCTCGAGATATTGATCTGAAGTCATATTGCCCAGCCCTAATTTTAAGGTATAGCTTACATCCTCTTCTTTTTGGTTATAAAACAAAAAACAAAGCAAAACAACACAATTTTTTTTTTTTAGTTTTAGACAAATAAAAGATGTTTTTTGTTTGTTTTGTTTTCTTTACCTGACCCTGGCCCTGGCGCTCCAGGTCTACCACACACATGTCCACAATTGGCCCCAGATTGGTGAACGTTTCCATCACTGTCACATATGAGCCTTGTTCGTTGCTGTCCACGTTGAGCTGCAGGACAAAAAAAAAAAAAGAAGTAAAGCAAATTCATTACGAGTTTAACCATCTGTAGCTACAACAGGACCGGGTCTTTGTATGCCCTCAAACATAAGAACAAAACAGTTTTCAAGATGGCGGAGTTGTTTACAGCAGTGTCTCTTCAAAAAATGTTGATTATTATTGGGATTTTGGGAAAAAAGCAAGAAAAAAAGAAAAAAGAACAACATAATTTTCTTGTTTCCTTGTTTCTAAATCTAGATGTAAGGTATAATTTAGCCAGATTATTAAGAGAAAGCATTATGCTTCAGATATGAACTTCAGTGTTGTGAGCAGGAACAGTTTTCTCCCAGTGACATCCTAAGGTAAACCCACAGACTAACTTCAAAAATGATTTCTAAACAGATACATCATGTAAAAAAAAGTAATTACACAGATTTTAAAGAGATATTCCTCTTTTTTGTCACCACATAGATTGTGCTCTTGAACAGCCCTCTCTGGTTGCTAAGTGAGCCTCTGTTTAGCAACGCATCACACACATATTTGTTGACCAGCTGACGAGAGAAGAAGCAGTGAAGAACCGCTGTATGTCAGACAGCGTCATCACAGGTAGCGCCTGGCTATGAAGCTGTGAAACTAGTTGCACACTTTGATTGGTTGGGAGGTGTGTCTTCCTCGGCGCGAGTCACTTGGCAACTTATATATAGTCTTAGTGCAGAGGATGCAAACGTGCTCAGGCTTTGGAGGAAGTGTGATTTCTCTTGTTATAAGCTGAACTACAGCCATTTCTTTTTTAACGGGGGTGGGGGTGGGTTGCAGTTCTGTTGTGTAATCTAACAACACGTTAACCTGTTTTTGCTCCCTTGTGTTTACAGTTGTTTGAAATTTCAATCATTTCATGACTCAGTTTGTAACGTTGTGAATCTCTGCTATGATGCTGCTTACCTTCACAAGCTGCGAGTCCCCAAGTCTGGAGCCGACAAATACCACCCCGTTGTCCAAGTATGTCAGACACTCAGCAATCGATGTCTGTCAATGAACGGAGACACGCAAACACGTCAAGTCGTGTATTTACAAAGTTCAGAATTTCCCAAATCCCCAAGTTACATTTGATTTTGTCACATAAATTTATACTCATATTCTGAGCATGCAGCAACGTAGCAGTAGCCCCAGCTCTAACTTATTTAACTGATTTTCATTTATTCTACAAATCAACTGTTCTGGTGACCGTTTCATCTTAATTTCACACCAGTGAGGACATGGACATCTTTGCATTTAACCCACATTAAGCAAGCTTTTGAAAAAAAAAAACTTAAAAAAACAAAAACAAAAAAAAAAAAAACCCCAACATTTGTTGTTGTTTTTTTTGTTTTTTTTTTTAAAAAAGCAGTATAACAATTAGAGCAAAGCAATGAAAAGCTCTGGATAATGAAGAAGCTGGTTATGTGATCGATGTGAAATTATACATCAACTGTATATTCTTTAGTATTGTTTTTGTCATCATTGGCCTCTGAAAATAAAGGAATTATGAGACGTTCCTCTGGGGATTGCAATCATCAATTTAGACTTTCGAATTAACAAAACCGATCACAAAAATAACTGGCGAATTTCTTCATTACAAAAACTATTATTCGCACCTGACAGACAATAAGACTGAAACTACTATCGCACATTAGGGCATCGATGTACAGTTAGTTGGTATTTTGGGTTTTTCTTTTGGCCCAATGTAGAACAAAAATTGATTTCTTTTTTGTTTTGTTAGTAATGCTTTTTTCAATATTTTACTTAAGTTTTTAAAAGTCAAAGTAAACGAGGTGTCGTCAAATACATCTCATTAGTGTCTTGGATTACACTGGTGAGCATGACTTTAATCCAGAATTCATAGTGCAGAAAAATACATCTTATTAGTAATATACAGGTAATATGACTGCACATTACAAGACAGGGTGGCCCAAAGAGCTAAAAGATCTTTGAAAAGCAATCTGTCTCTAGCTCAGCACTCACTGGCTGCTTGATTGCTTCAAGCCTCTGCATCACTCAGAGAAGCAGAAAGCTTTTTACCTCTCCAAGTTCCCAGAAAGGTCATTACAAGAAAGGTGCAACTGACTAAATGCTGTCTGACTTAAACATAAGATTTAGCTTCAGTGCTGTCCTGAAATAGAGTCATTGTCCAAATCACTGGCAGGAATCCTTTTTTTCCCTCTTCTCCTTCATCTTCTGTACAAGTGTAGACAAATCTATTAGTTCTTCTCACAGCCATAAACCATTAAAACGTCGACTTTAACAAAAGGGGGTTAACTGAGGTAGACTGAGAAGAACTGGCAAGACAGAGGGAGAAAAAAACAACTAAGAAAAAGGGTGGTCAAACCATGTAGTAAGAAACAGATGGGAGAAATGCCAGAGGACAGGGTGGTGGATAAACAGAGCGAAGACAGAGATAAAGTGGCAGACCGCGAAAGATAAATGAGCACCTCTCCGAGCAGCTCCACATGCAGGTCTTTGAGCGCCACGGTGCCATCCATTAGCTCTTCCTTCTCCAACAGCAGCATGAAGAGGCGGCCTTCCATGTCTCCCAGCAGGTAGCGTGAGCCGTTGGGGTCCACACGATTGTGGCAAACAATGGTACTTTGCTGCAATTGAGAACAGAACAGAAACAAATCTTTAAAACAGACATCCAAGTGGAAGCAGAGGTTGCAAAAGCACACTGAAACAAACCAGCAAAACAAGAGTCCTAAACTTAACCTCACAGATGAACAAAAATGTGTTAAAATTTCAACGCCCGGGAATAAAATACAGGATGTTTTTAACAACATAATGTTTTAGGCTCGTGCTCTCCCATCGAGACCTTTTGCACACTACAAAAGGAGAACTGCAAACTTTTTTTTTTTTTTAAACACAAAACAAAGATTTCCATTGTGCATAAACCTCATCTTTCTCAATGAAGGACTAATTACAATTTGAATATTGATTAGCTGCATTGTTATAGTGGTCCATTCATCTTTACTGGCTTATCCTTTCGAGCATGTGTAGGTGTCCTTGTTCGATCAATTAACACTCAATAACGGGGATGGCACAGAGAGAAAGTCCAGCATTTGTATTCACATTCACACACCTGTGGCCAATTTGGAGTACCTAGATATCCTAAAGCGCACGTCTCTGAACGGTGAGATGAAACCAGAGCACCCGGCGAAAGTCTGTGGAGGCATAATAAAGAGGGACCCCAAGGATCTTTGCTGTCAAGCTACCAACCACACAGCACCAGAAAGTCTCTCCATCCTCAACACCATGCAGTTATTATTAAAGAACGCTTGAAGCATTCAACCTCTGTCGCATAAGACACTTTTACAGCTGTTTAGATCAGTTGGATCAGATCACAGAAAAACAACACATTTTATCCAGACTACTTCATGTCATCAACCTTTGAACATGTTATAAACAGACTGTGCTCTCTGCAGGTGAAACTTTTCCAAAGCAATGTTGTGTCAAAATTGCACGAAACACAACTTTGCTATTTCTGCACTGCATTAAACTGCATTAGTCTTATGACTAACTAATGTGACATGAAATTGAGACTGAAACGGCTTCCATAAACTGATCTTATTTAAGTAAACAAATACCTGGTTTCAGTCTTGTCTAAATGCCAGGCTATAATGTTTCATATTGTTTAGAGTATAATGTTCAGAGAAAACAGCAAAGGTTATTTGGCTGATGTCAACCTCTGATGTAAACTACTACAACCCCTGAACGTGTTTTGTAACATTTTAAAATCTTGTAATAATGTTTTAACTCTCTTTGCAAACTTTGTCTGCTTTACAAACTATGTCAATTTCTTATTTGATCAAAACTTTAGAAAACAAATTCTTGTTATCTTGTCTGGAATATTTTTTTCCCCAAAAAAACATCTTAATGTATTTACGCAGCTTCAAAATCCACCTAAAATCTATCGTGACTGAAAAACAGCCCATCTAATTAGAGTCTACAGGCGAAACCAGTCAATAGGTCCACCACAGACCATTTTCCAACATTTCTTTTTCTCAAATGATTTGAGACACATTTAGCAGACTTTCCTGCAGGCTGAACTGTTCATGTTTCTAATTCAGTTTTCACTTCAGTGCTCCAGAGTGACGATCTATTAATTACCTGTCAAAAGTCTTGTTTCAGTTAAGTGCAAATATTTGATCTATCCATAGATCTCTATCTTTTCTACACCATCTGATTCAGGGTTGTGGGAGGACTGGAGCCTTTCCCAGCCGCCATCAGCGAGAGACAGGGCAGACCCTGGACAAATCAGCACTCCATCACAGGGCCAAACAACCATACACATTCACACTCACACTCATTCCTAACAGCATGACTGTGGGGGGTGTTTGTGCATCAGGGGTGTACTGTCCTGTTGTGCATGAAGTTTTATTTGGGGAAAAAAGAAACAAAAAAGGGAAGATAAAGCACTGAAAAGTAATGCGTTACATTTGTGCAGACGATATGACATCTGGCATCTTTTTAATAGCAAATTTGCCCGAGTACTGAAGCGTCTCAAACCGCAAAGCGAACAAAGAAGCTCACGATTTCTACAACGGTTGGAACACTGAAGCAGCAGAGTGAAAACATGTTTTTTCTTCTCTCTAAATGCAATTACATGAATGAATCTTAAAGAAACACATATTCTCACTACTAAAACCAATCAGCAGGACCTATGACTCCAACACAAAAGCACAAGAGAATAAATGGCTAGAAAACTGTAAATTAGAGGATTCTGAATCAGAAGAACTGAAATGTTTTTCAGAAAATTAATTAAACTGTGGTACAACAGCACACAGAGAAAATGTTCTCGACTTATAAAAGCAGAAGGCTGCTGAGGAGCTCCCTCAGGGTTTGGGTTTTGTTAATTGGCCACAGAACTGTAGAGACTGCAACTTAATATCGATCACACTGAAATGCAGCAGAATATGAGCAGATTTATTTAGCATCTGTGATAAATCTGCCTCCGGATGCAACTGAATATCAAATCTCGAGATTTGTAGTAAATGCATACAATTCAGGATTTACCTTAAAGCTAATGATACGTTCAGATCATACAAATTTTAAAAACAGTTTTCATTTCCACACTTATTTCAAGAAACTACACATGTAGGGCTCTTTTTGTTTCAATAACCTGTTAAACTTACCATGTCTTTGTTTTATATTATGCAGATAAACGCCGCAATTCTGATGGCTATCTTGTTGCATCTCAGCAAGAGCAAAATCAGACACATTTCCACATGAACTTTGACATTATTTCCCAAGTTTGAGAGTTCCTTAAAATAGAAATGTTTATCAGCTGGGACGTAATGGCATGTAATGAAATATTGCTGAGGGCTGTTCCAAAAAAAAAAAAAATACCCATCAACTCGACTATCAAAGCTGGGAGATACAAGTGTGGCGAGCTTAATGATCCATCTTTACCTTCAGTGTGCAGGAGGAAAAACAGTGTTTTCTTAACTTCAGCAGAGACTATATAATTCAAATCAATCAATAAATGAAATCTCAGCAGGCCTCCTTAGGAGGCTACATTTTTACAATAACACAATTAATTTAGAAAGAGCAGTAAAAATGTGACTTTTTAATGGGGTAGTGACCAAAAAGGAACTCTTTTATTACCCGGCTCTGTATTTACCTTGATAGTAGGCGGTGCAATGGCCAAGTATTTGTCTCCATTGTGGTAGGTGATGGACTCTTGTCCTATGATTATAGCTCCACCAAATGGCTCAGGCACTGAAATACAAGCACAACAGCAAGAGAGTCAGAGCTTAATCTGTACAAGTACAAGAATAGATCATTTGGCTCCTGCTGTGGCCAGATCCCCAAGACATTGTTCCTCACATCAGGGTCAAGCCAGATGTTTATGATGTTTATGGTTATGGGGAGGGGGTGGGGGGTGTTTATATGTGTGCTGGGTGGGTATCAATGTGAGGATGTGTGTGAGAATAACCTGATGTGTGTGTTTTAACCATGAGTGCGTGAGTTTTTATATATTAGGGTTGATTTTATTATGTAAAGCATTTTGTGCTACCTCTGTATGAAAAGTGCAATATAAATAAAGTTTGACTTGATGTGATTTATGTGCCTGAGACAAATATAAATTGCCATGACCAACAGTGAACTGAATGTAAATCTATAAATTAAGCTGTATATTCTGAGACCTGCATAATACTGGAATGCTACATTTGATTTTAAGTCATATTCTAAAATGTTACATTTTTAAAAATGTAATTAAAAATGTTTTTTGTGAGGAAATAAAGTAGAGACAATCTCTTCTATAACTTTGTTGCTACAAAATTAGTTTAAAATAAAATAAAATAAAATAAACTGAAACTGAAAGATGCTTTGCCCGATCTCAGCTGTTCTTGCCAATGACAGATGCTCTGAGTAGCCATCTGTCTGTGGGATAACTAAGAGACATGGAGGAAAATGGGTCCACTTGACACGTCCATCTCAGGAGGGAAGGAGGCAGCCCAAGAGAAAGGGCAATGAGGAAGCCGCTTCATGCTTCCCAGTCTCTGCTCTTTCTTTTCATCATTCATTCCAATGTGTGGATGAAGAGGGTGTACATTGCTCATCAGCAACAAAATGTGTTTTGTGAAATAAATTAAATTTTTAAAAAAAATCATCCAGTGAATCAAAGAACCATTAAATCAAAATCAATTGTATTACAACAGGCAGACATCTCTGGATGGATTGTTGTAACTGAATTATCTGTAACCTAACAGATTAGTACATGATGCATTTTACTTAATTTTCCTTGACATAGAAGAATATTGACGTGCTCACACGGGATTTCCTCACAAGACATTCCCGTCAATTCGACAAGGAACAGATCCGACACTGACGGTTACTCGGGAATATTTCGAGTAAAGTGGCAGAACGCACACTCTTCCAGGGCTTTCCAGAGTTATCCCAAACAAAGTAGACAGGAAGATCATTCATCTCACAATTAGCGTTCATCTATTCCTTGCTGAACTGACAGGAGTATAGCCTGGAATTACTTGTGAGGTTATGCACGTTAATATTCCTTCCAGTTTTGTCCTTATCCTTGCGTTAAACCAGGTACTTCCAAAACAGTAGAGTTCACTAGTCCTACAAAACCAGATGTTTAGGTGCCTGCAAAGATGCTGCTAGTTTATTGCACAGGCACACTTTACAACAATGCTCAGTTTAAAGTTTTGAATTTATTAAGGATATCATGTTTGCTTTAGCTCATGCATTATTGCTCTTGTTTCAGTGCAAAATCTGTTGTGGTTGGCGTTCGTCAGAGCTTTACTTGCCTTGCGTGCACTGAAATATTTCACCTCGTGCAGTGGACTTTGGAGAGAATGTATATTTTGTGCTTTCAGGTAGTAACACAATATGATTAACTATGAGACTTTGTTGTTTTACTAGTTTTGTTTTGTGTAACAATAATGATAATAATAAAAAAAGGTCACACATTCTTTATTTGAACAACACCTTATTTTATATTAGGTGAAATGTCTGAAATAAATAAATAAATTGTACTATGACTACCTGGGATGACCATAGATGCCTCAGCCTCCACATTCTCCTGCTTCCAAGGGCCCTTGTTGAACTCCTTCTCCCTCAGAGAAACCTCATAGGTCTTTACGTGTCGACCCTGAGGGTCCTATGACACACAGCACAACAGTATATTAGATATTTTTTACAAATGTATTGAACGATGAAACAGCATAAGAGCAGGCAAAAGATAAAGCTTGAAAGATTTTGTTAATAAATGCACAGATAAAAGCTGTATATATTTATAGACAGTCTTTTGTATTGCTTTAAAAGACAAAGTCACCTCTAAGTGCGACTATTCCAATAGTACCTGATAGATGAAGCAGACTGTTGGGGCCTGACAGCCATACAAGAAGTGAACATCAATGACCTGCAGCTCCTCTAAGCGAATGTTGAAAGCCTTGAGCTCACGGTTGTCCCTGTCCAGTGGGATCACCTTGAACAAACCATCATACAGCCTCAAACCGATCATGCGACACTCTGGGTCCACAATCCCAATAATGCCCGTCTCTGATGGACGTCCAATACGATCCTGTAAGAAAATTGATAATAATAACAACAATAATAATAATAATAATAATAATAATAATGATGATGATGATGATGATGATAATCAAAGACTTTAAGAGGGTCATTTGAAATAAAAAAAAAACAGATTTGTTGTTGTCTCACCCACCTGGACATTGCCATGGGCACGAGTGATGATGTCAATGCTCTCCCCATTCTGTTTGTATTCCAGGATGCAGGCATTGTACTTGGCTGTGAGGATGAACAGCAAGTCTTTGCTCTCACCCTAGAAAACATAGCAAAAGGATACAGCGACTTGTTTTACAACAGTTAATGATTTAAATGACATGGGTAAACTGAATTAGACAACTTTTAAAATTCTAAATTAATAAATTAGCCAAAAGTAAGTGATTTTTGCCAGCTAATCACCAACTTGGAAATTTTGTTTGTAACAGCAAAAGGTAACCACATGCAGTTTGCTTGGATCAAACTCTGAAACTATGCAATAGGGCTTTTATGACAGCATACTAGTGTTCAAACAAATACAATTTACTCACAAACTCAAAGATGCAATGAAAACAAAACAGACCACAAGTTATTTATTGAGCAATCACTGATTTTAACATTTCACCAACAAGTCAGCTCTAAGCCAAAAAAGGCACTTTTTCCACACACACACACACACACACAAAAAAAAAAAAAACATGCACAACACATACCTTAGGCCGGAAGAGCTCCATAACAGAAATTCTGCCGTACATGCCCACTTCCTTGACGGGCCTTAGTCCCTCTGCTGTGACAACATAGATCTCCAAACGTGTGTTTTTGGCTATGAGCAGATTGAGGTCCTCGGCAGAAGTGAAGTGACCTGTTTAAACAGAAACATGGCTCATGAGCTAGTTACTGATGGGAGAACAGTTATCTGCACATCTGAGACATAATCTGGACTAATGCTCCAACTGCAAAAAGATTATTGATTTATACCTGACGAATGCATTTAATGTGTTTTCAATTTACCCAAACAGTAGTGGTCAGTGAAAAGTGACACTTATAAACCTTTACCTGCAGAAATAACTGTTTGGGACTTTAAAAACATATGTAAATACGATTGCTGCAACAATAGCTTCTCTTCCTTTCCTTATATTAACAAGAGGGGTGACCACAGCAAATTATCCATCTCCAACAACCTCTATCCACATCCTCTTCTCTCACATCAATTAACTTCATGTCCTTTTTCACTACATCCATAAATCTCCTCTTGGGTCTTCCTCTAGGCCTCCTGCCTGGCAGCTTCAACTTCGTCATCACCCTCCCAATATATTCACTATTTCTCCTCTGTACATGTCTAAACCATCTCATTCTGGCTTCACTGACTTTCTCTCTAAAAAGTGTGAAAGCAGAAGGTAATCTGTTTTTTGTTTTCTTTAACTTTAGAAATAAATGTAAGAATATATAATTAATGTTTATAAATATACATTCCACTTGATTAAATCATGTGACTTTCACAATCTCTCTATTGAGAGTTGTGACATCTTCATTCATTAGCAGTTCATTAACACTGCAGATATATTGTAGAAATGTGTAACATTTTGGGTTTGAGTATTTAAAACACACGTGTGTGACAGTGCATATGGCAAAGTTTTGCCAAAATTATGGCAACAACCATTTATATATGCTGTTTGGGGGGGGGGGGGACAAAACACTCAAAACCTTCCATAATTGGACTGTGAATAAGCAAGCTGAAGTTAAAATAAAAAAATTAAAAAAAATAAAATAAAAAAAACAACGTAATTCGCGCGCGTAGAGGATTCAGTTATAACAGCTTAACCTAGTTTTGTGTCCGTTTTTGTAAGGTAGACGAAACGATGTCGTTTATTTTGTTTTATGTTTGTTTTTTCAGAGGGAGCTCTGTGATGTGTGTCAGCAGTAGGAAACTGCGACTGCACAAACACACCACAAAAGCAGAGCCAAAAGCAGTCGTGCGTTTATTCGAGCCGACCTTATTGACTAATACGCCGCTAATCGCACACGCTTGCGTGTTCGTGGGTCAAATGCTCGTCTGCGGGTCCTGCGGGTAAACGTTTGCCCCAGCAGAGCCACAGTTAGCCGCTAGCACAGGCCCGTGTGCAGCAGCTGCAGCGCGGGAGCTCCGCGAGCGCGCAGGTGGCGAATCCTTCAGCAACTGCACGGAAACAGGTGGATATTTACCTGTGATGCAGGCGTTGACCGCCGTGGGCTTCTGCGCTGTTACTACGTAGTTGTACGACATTCTGACAACAGAAAAAGAAAAACACCAGGGTAGTGTTTTAACCTCAGACAAGTAACAAAATCATTGATGATAATAAAACTCCCGGAAGCAGTTGATTGAGCCCGTGTTAGGTGTTTGACGATGTAGTTGAAGCGCCCCCCGGTGCTTCGGAGGGGAACAATGACTATATCCTCTTCTTCTTCTTCTTTGAGGTTTTACGGCAGCCGGCATCCAAGAAGTTGTATTGCTGCCATCAAGAGGACTAATACCGAAGCGCACTAGATATTATATAGCCGAGTGTCCATTTAAAAACTTGAAGAAAGCAACGTCTTCCCGCCCTACTTGACGCTAATTCTAACATGCTTTTCAAAGACACTTCTTTCAAACTCATCTCTTGAAATTGTCTAATTAGCTCTTGTCTTTGACTGTCATACTTTCGACAAGAAATCAAAACTTGATGCACTGTCTCACTCTCTTGACAAGAGCACAGGCCACTTTGATGTTTCCCCAAAATAAATAAAGTGCTGTTCAAAAATGTATGACCAATTCTCAACTTAGAAATAATAACCTCTTCCTTACATCTGCACCCGCCTCTTTTACAAACATTAACTGAATCAGTTACCCCACTAGAAATTGAGAAGAGATGTCTCCCTTTGTTCTCTTGCTCCCAAATCTGCTGCCACTTTAGAATTGCTTCCTGCCACACAACACTTTTACCTTCTGCCTTGGACAGATCCATATTGACATCTATGATTTCCTTTTTAGATGCTTCCTTAGCCAACTTATCAACCTTTCCATTCAGTACAATACCTACATGCGCTGGGATCCACACAGATGATATTTCAATCCCTCTCCTTTTCACATCTCTAATTGCTAAAATAATATCATATATAAGACCTTGACACTGTTGCCATCTTCTGGAGTTACTTTATTTATACAGTTACTTGTCCTCATCAGCGTCGGATATGATACTGTCATCATTGGTGTTTTAATTATTTCAGACATGTCATTAGTCTTTGACTCATAAATCATGTAAACAAACAAAATAAGATCAGACAGTTTTGCACTACTGGCAGTGTTCCCAAAGACACATTAGATGTGTTGCTTTTGTTCTTCTTTCCAGATTACTCTATTCTCAGCAAGACCACGATCGTTAATATTTCCCTCCTTGACCAATGAGAACTGCTATAAATAAATTTTAAAATAAACAACTCCTAATCCTGCATTTCCCTTGCAATTTAAGAGTACCCCCCCCCCCACACACCCCCCACCCCATCTAATTAAACAGGAAAATAGTCTTTGGAGATCTAATACGGAACATTTTAAATGACAAATAACTACAGAAACAGATTAGACAGGAATTTGAAACATAT
>JBAMYA010044555.1:0-12386 GCA_037176975.1 Arrhamphus sclerolepis
CTCCCACAGTTGATTTCTTCACACCAAGCTGCTTACCTGTTGCAGATTCAGTCTTCCAGCCTGGTGCAGGTCTACAAGTTTTGTTTCATTTAACACAACCACACCTATAGTTTTAGTGTCGTGCCAAGCCAACATCTAATTTAGTAAAATAGATTGAGTTGATGTATAAAAGTGTCTCACTGATGAAACGGGCATAGGGCATACTGTAAATAAAAATATTGGCAATAAATGATGCATCAAATTTTTATTTTGTCCTTGTGACCTTTATTTTGTTGTCTTACATGGCATCTTAAAATAATAGATAAAAATGAAATTAAGAAATATCTTTAAAAAGGTACTGTGGTGGAAATGACATTATACATTTTTTTGTGAAAAAATGGAAGGTACATGAAGGCACAACATGTTTAGAAATGATGTACAATAAGTTTATTTACTGATCGAGCAATATTTACCTTGATTTTTCTTCATTAGTTGTGGATGAAAATTTAAATGCCCTCCATCTCCAACATGTGCTCTGATGTCACTGTGCATTTCCATGGAAACCACCGTTATGCCCAGTCTAGGGGTATCTCAGATATAACATGAATTAGGCTCCCAGAAGTCCCAAGTTGCCACAGAACAAAGAAAATTAACTTCAGGGTGGACCAAGACCAAAATAACAAACAAAACAAGCCTACCTAGAAATTAACCAAAATAACCTAATCCACAAGCAAAACAAAAGACAAACACTTACCTCCCTAATTAAATAAACAGGAGAAAATAATGTAACTTAACTGACAGTCCACCCCTACTGTGCAAATGACAATAACAAAAACAATACTAAACTAAGAACTGTGGCTGTTTAGGACACGAGGGTGATGAGTTAAATGTCTGCTCCTCTTCTTCTGCCGGCTTGGCTCTTTATATTTACTGGAGCTCCTGCTGCAGCCAATCACAGGTCATCACAGGTCAGCCCTGACCAATCACCCTCTGGAGATGGCACACCCCTGTTTGCATACTGAAAAAAAAAAAAATCAGCACACATGAATCCAGCTGCAACACAGCCTAAACAACCTCAGCCATAACACCACCAAAACAATCTTTCACACAAACTCTTTTAAAGGGACATTACAGCGTTGTGGTGGAGATGACGCCAATACTGTGTGACAGCTATGTTTTGACTAAAAAGAAACATTGATAACAGACTCAAATCAAATTTTATAATGTATTTTATTTATATGACTATTACTTAATTCAGGCACATTAATAATTACCAAATAAGCCATATTTTTAAACTTTTCATAGCTGAAGTTTAAACATCTGGGTGTGAGACAAGGAGAAAACGAAGACTTTGACACTTTTGAGGAGGTTGAAAAGTATGGAAAAATCTTAATAGAAAGATGCTTTTCAGTTGGTTTTAATGTTAGTATGACAATGAAAGTGGAATTTGTCCAAAATGATAAGTATTTTAAAAAATATGACCAAAGAACATTAGAGTGCACATAGTCTAAGAATCAACCTTCAGTTCAAAAAGAAAAACCCTTTTGGTTGTGTTGTCTGATTTGGTTTAGGCAGGTAATCAGTTTCAGCAGAGTGAGCGGGGAGAAGGAGAGGCCAAAAAGGTGCTCAGAGCATACAGTTTTTTAATTTATAATCAAACCTTTTGTAATGTTGAAACAATATGAATAGGGATCAAATTTGCAAATTATGGGAACTTTAATAAAAATAAAACAGTCTTTTTGGTTCTCTTTCCACTTGAGAAAAGAAGAAAAAAAGGTTGAACTGGATTAAAGAAGTTACTCTGCTCCATCAAATTCAGGGTCAAGCTCTCCGGGTTGGAAGATAAAAAAGTGTTCTAGTCCAGTTTAAATTCTCCAGTTAAAGTTCTGGAGGCACAGTTATCTCCTGTCGCTGTAGATGGTCAATGAAAAAACACATGTATGTTGTTGACAGAAAGTCCTTTTTCAACAGGTAGGATGGGGTTCTGCTGTTTGCAGATGATGGTGTCCTTTAGATTAAAGGGATACAAGACTGAAATGCAGACATCAGTTGTCACAGTACAGTTATGGTCCTGGTTTTTAATCTATCTCCAAATCAGTTTTTGTTTTTCCAAAATATAGCCTACATGTTTCTATCTGAAACCTTATGGTCGGACATCAGAGCAGGTCAGGGTGGTCTGGCTTCTGGGCTTGTGTTGGATGAAAAGCTTACTTGGAAACAGCATAGAGATAGAGTCAAGACAAAGTGTAAGAAGATAAGTAATCTCTATAGTGTAAAAGTAGGGAGCAGCTAGATCATTAATATTTACTAGACCCTTATGTAAGCTAATGTTTATGTTTTACAGCCTCTGTTTGAGTAACTTTTACAACAGTAGCAGAAAATACCGCACTGACCCAAATATGAGATGAACCCACTTATTACATGACTCACTTTTTCCTGCCACATCTTTAAGGAAAGCCTCAAATCTTATCTCATCTACTAAAGATTTCTTTTAATTCTAGCAGTTTCCAAGACTCAATCAGAGCACTGAATAAACAGCAGCTTCTCTTTACAGTTGGGAGAGACTTTTCCTGCTAACGCATACATTTTAGCAGCTGTCCATTGACTCTGAATGGGGTGACATGAGATGCTGCTGAAGTCAATTAAGGGTTTATTGTGTCTCAACTCCCATCAGAGGTTGAGAAAAGTTAAACTCTTTAGATGTTTGGCACAAGCATCAGCCAATCATATTGCAGTTACACAGTGCTGGGCAATGAAATTATACATGGGGAGGTGGGACTGGGTCTAAGTACCAGGCTTTCTTGAGTGAAAGTTGTGTATGTCACTTTCCACACAAAGATTGTGATCTATAAAAAAAAAAAACTTGATGGGAGAATGTACACATCTATACGCAAATTTTGAACTTCGTGCATTTTGAACTTTGTCACGAGACAGGAGAAACTGGTGATTGTCAAGCTTGAAGCAGCAGGCGGACACAAGCGCAGAATCTTTAGAAAAAGGATTTAATCCGTAGACCAAACGTGTGCGTAGAGACGCACACAAAGACAAAGAGTATGAGTATGGTGTAGGTAAACATGCAGGAACTGAAGGGCAATTAATGCTACACACTGTTGCTGACTTTGTGCAGAGTATAAGTAGGAGACCAGGTGAAACAGATGAGGACGATAAGGGAACAGGTGCAGTCCATGATGAGGAGAACTGAGGGATTCTGGGAGTTGTAATGTCGGGACTGGTAATCAGAAGGCTGGCGACGCTGACCATGGTAGCTGGGAAGGAACGGGTATGACAATGATGCGGATGGTGAGGTGGTGAATTGAAGCCACGTTCATCTCATACATTTAGCTTCAGTTCATATCAGAATTGTAGATCCTGCAGTGATCCATTAATATTCTAGAAACACTTAGAGCCCAGTTTGTATGCGGTAATTTGCATGCGCAATCCAGAATTTTGCTTGAGAGGTGGAGTTTGCACGTCATTTACTAAGCGTGATTGCGCAAGTAGTGGCAGGTGCAAACGTATTGGAGACGCCCTATTAAAATGAGGATTTCGCGTGTTTTCTTTCTGGCCTGCGCAGCAGTGCTCCACCAGTAAAATTCAAACAACGTAATCTGCTCTTTCCAATGGTGTGCTCCTCAAAATTCCTTGTGCAGCCTCGTTATATCTTATTTCTCCAGCATGTGGTTCTCGTAAGTTTTTATTTTTCTCAAAAAACATGAATGAATATGACACATGCTGTTGTTTCTAATGTAATAGATTATTTCACGAAGGATTTCAAATTGACCCACCTATAAGCCAGCCATCTCCAACCTTACGACTTGGAAAACAGAAAACTGTTTTTCAGAATAATAGAATCATGCACTGACCCGGGTAATTTTGCCCCAAAGTTGGTAACGATACCTTTGGCATTACAAACGCGCTGCGTATTCAAGCTCCTATCACTCTGAGAAATGCCTCAATTGCAAAAAAAAAAAAGAGAGAAAGATAAAGAAAAGCCTTGTTTGGTGTCGTTCAACAACTGCCAAGTTGTTGAAAAACAGCTCCAAAATGGCAAAGTTGGATCAGCGATATGTTTTAATGATTGTTTTCTCGTTCATCCCAAAAATTTAATTCAATTTATTTAATTCAATTTATTTATATAGCGCCTATTTATGACAAGTCATCTCTAGGCGCTTTAGAAACCCAGAGCTTGACCCTCGAGCACATGAAAAAGGTTCAGGTGAATAATGCGTTCTCCGCATCTCCTCGCTTCCTTTGATGTCTCTTTCATGTGACAATAACTACAGCCATGCGTGCGCAATTATACGTACAGACTGTTTGCACATCCTTTTGAAACATGTTAAATTTAGAAGCAATTTCTATGAGCAAAATTGCGTTCAGGTTTGATAAATCCCTTTGCCGGTGCTAAACTAATATATTTACATATTCTCTTCCCAACACATGCAGAATTGTGCGTGAACGCCCCAAATTGCATATTCATTCTGGCGGATGTACTAACTGGATTAGACACGCAAACCGTTGCGGCAACTGTTAGTAAATCAGTTTGTACGTTGTTTTTGCGCGTGCAGTGAGTTTGCACTCGTTTTAATACACGCAAACCTTCAGTAAATCTGGTCCATAGAGCAGTATGTTAATACATCATATTTTCATCATCAAATTACATTCTATAGCGGTATTCTATATCACTGATTGATACAAAACACATGTATCAATCAGTAATTGCTGAGTGTGTAATGATGCATAATAGATTTTGGTGGATTAATGGATCCTGATTTATCAAGATTTATTGGATCCTGATAGTGATTGGCTAATAGATCAGTGCTCTTGGATCTATGTAGCAGTTAGATGTTGTTTTGTTTTGTTCTTTTTGACTTTCCTGTTTCTCATCTGCCCTGATCTGTTTCACCTGTGTCTTGTTACCCCTGTCTGTGTGTTTTAGGTCTTGCCTTTGTCTGGGTCTTTGCTGGGCTGCCATGTTTGCTCCATGTTTCTCTGCCCTGCTGGGTTGAAATAAAGACCTTTTGGATTTTACCTGGCTGCTCTCCAGCCTGCCTTTCTGCATGTAGGGGCCTGCAACAACCTCCAATCATGACAATCGTGCAGGGACACTTTCCAGCATGCAAACATGATACTTTCTGACGCGCAGGAGATAGCTTACCGATAACAAAGTAAGCCAAATGTCAATCACCTAAACATTAACTGGAAATGCAGAAGAGCAGATACTCGACTTCCTGAAAACACGAAAACAGGCTGAAAGGCAGGGAATGATTTCCTGTACACAACAAACAGTCAATGTGCATTCAATATGCTACTTCCTTGTGCGCACAAGTGTAAAAGAAGGGACAGAGCAGACTTTACTTCTAAAGGAAGCTTCGGTCCTTCCATGTTTGCAGCCAGATGTTTCATATCTTCAAGTCTTCAGTCTTATCTGCAGTCATCTGGAGAAGCAGCATGAGAGCCAGAGACTTAAAGAAACTGAACAAACTGATGAAGAATGATGGCTCTGTTCTTGAGGCTCTGGAGCTGATTGTGCAAAGGGTTCTTCATGAAATGAAAAACATCATGGACAACCCTAAACATCCCCTTCACAGCACAATGATTCACCAACAGCGTCTTCAGTCAGAGACTTCAGATCTGGTGCAGCACAGACCGCTACAGGAGGTCCTTCATGAGCACAGCTAGATCCTTCTACAATGAATCTTTGAAGAGAACTTAAGAAACAACTATTGTGACAGTTAATTTGGCTTCAGGGATTATTAAAGTATTTTTGAATTTGAATTTGAAAAGTTTTTCATCCACATGTTATACTTCCTTGTGAGTGTACAAGAAGGTACTGTATATTCTATACACGAGAAACCGACTCAGATTTCTTTTCCCCTTTGATTGCTCCATACATTTCTGTTGCAGAGACACTTTAACATTGGGATCAAAGAAGATTTACTCAATTTTGGAGCCGACTCCTAGTGGTAATTTCTGAAACTGCAACTAAATTTCCACATTGGACTTAAACCTGTTGGAATGTTGCTCCTTCATATAGTAGACGAAGAACCACACACACACCCTCACACCTGTGAGTTAGTGTGCAATTCAGAGTCACAAATTAGTCAAACATAACATGTTTTAGGAGTTCTGGTGAGAAAAGCTGCACAAGAACAGTGAGAACATGCAAATATTATCTGTTTCTAATTTAATGGAAATTATATTTCACTCGTGTTAGCATTGTAAATTTTGTATAGTAAATATCTGGATATTTTCCACCCTAATGTGATGAAAACACCAACATTTAGTCAGCATGTACATCAGCGTAGTTTCTATGACTGTATCACTAAAAAAAAAATTTTTTTTTTTATTGTGCTGGAATTTAGTTTTGAGTTTGATTTAAGTAGTGCTCCATCTACTTCTTTAACTCAGGCTTATGGAAGTACATTTCTGTCAAAAAAATGTCCAAGAATGAAGTTTCTCAATAATCAGTCCAACCTTTTGTTTTTTCCAAAGAGATGAGACAGAAGAGAAGCTGCTGAAATTCCACTTTTCAAGTTTTTCATAGTTATCACAATACAACTGATATGAAGCTAAGAAAGACCAGGACAGAATGGTGAATAAAGCTTTATTTAACATGACTGACAGGATGAAGGAGAAGACACGTTGGCCATCCATCCTTGGCTCTGCTGTGATCTCAGACGTTCCTGAAAGAGAAATGAAACCAATTCATACCACATGAAAATCAAACATTTCACACAAGGTTCAGTATGTCTAACTGTTCAGAGGAAACTCATAAATTCTGGTGACCTGTTGCAGCTCAGCGCTGCCCCCTACAGGACAGAAAACAGCCATGCGCTGTCATCTTCTCTGTCCTGTTGGTTGGAAGTGGATCTGTGTTCAAAGGGAAGAGCCATAAAACATGTGATCTGTATTAAATATTAATAATTAAACATGTTATGACAGCTCACCAATGAGCTGCTATCAGATAAAATGGGATATATTAACCAGCAGACGGAACTACGTTTTTAAAAATCAGTGCCACAAAGACATAACTTTCATAATGGATAATAAAGATACGCTTTGAAAACTCCATTGAAGACACATATATTTTTTCAAAAGAAAATAACTTGATTAACGCTGATCCAGAGTTGTAAAGACGTCATACGAGGAGCCACGACTGTTTCCACTGATGACATGGTCTGATAGACCTGCACATGTGTCTATATGTCCTGGTTCAATAAATGTACCCTCAGTTTATGGTCATAAGCCTGATAAAGGAGGACCTGAAACTCATTTATAAATATTAGCCCTTTCTTATCAAAAGAGTAAATCAGACTTTGCTTCTACAGATGTTTTCTTAAAGCTCATGAGCTCAAAGATCTTCACATACTGAAAATTAAACAGAAAATACAATACAATAAAGAAAAGCAGGAAAAAGATTATTATGCCCCATTTGTCTACCCCAATAAATAGATGAACTAAACTAAAATATACTGAACAGCTTATTAAACAACTGTTTCAGGTTTTCAAAATAAACCATACACAACAAAATACATAAATAACATTAAATAAATTAAGAAAAATAAAATCTTTAATTTATGGGCTTTATAAATAGATATCCCTGTTATCAAAAGTAATTAAATGGAAATAAATTACCCCTACTTGAAATTACTCCACCTGATTGTGGTGGAGAAGTTTGGATGCCAAAATGATCCCAAGACCCTTGTTGTCCCAGGCATTGTCCCTGCAAGAGTCCCTTAATGCAACCTCATCCTTGGAGACTGGACTCAGCATGACTCTTCCCAGTTCCCGGTTCCCATCCCAAAGCCAGGCCTGGGAGAGGGATTTGTTTGTGAATGTCCAGTCAGGCTTGCCTGAGCGAAAAGCATATGTTTGCCCTCCTGTCATCCCACCAGCTGCAGGAGGGGGTGTATGAGCTGGGGGACAATATGACACGTGTGGCATGAACCTCTGCGTTCTGTCTCTGCTGCAAAATCTGTCTCAGGACATTGAATGTCACCTCACTTGTGGGGAAGAAACGTGAGCTTCTGTGCAAGACTGTGGGATATCAATCATATATAGTGAGACTACTTATCTCCCCCAGCTCAGAGCCTGTATATAGAAGTTTTCCCCAGTGGACAAGAGGGTCGCTTCTCAGCACCTTCAGGTCAGGAAACAGGTTCTAACTGTTGTTTGTGCTTTTTTTTTTTTTTTTGACAGACATCACCTTAGCGTATCCAGCCTAGAGATCTTGTTAGGCGGTGGAAGGAAAGCTTTGAGGATTTTCTGGATCCCACCAACAAGTCTTCCAAAGAGGAAGCTAAGTCTGTGGACTCTGAAGTTGGCTTGCTCATTACCAGATATAAGGTCACGGTGGTAGTTCAAAAGCTCCATGGTAGCAGTTGAGGCAGTTCCTTAACACTCTGGATGTTGTGGGACTTTCTCGGTGGCTCTCTAGCAGCACATGGACATTGGGGGTAGTTCCTCTAGATGGGATGGTTTGTCTGTGTAAGAAGAGGAGCTAGTGGGTGTTCTCCAACTACAGGGAAAATCACACTTCCTCACTCTTCCTGGTAAGGTCTATGCCAGGGTCCTGGAAGAGACAGCCCAGTAAGTTGTTCAGTCTTGGATTCAGGAGGAGCAGTCCAGGTTGGTGGAACACTGTACCAACTCTACACCCTCAATAGGGTCCTGGATGCAGCATGGGAGTTTGCCCAACCAGTTCATATGTATTTTGTGGACTTGAAGAAGGCATTTGACCATGTCTCTCAGGTGTCCTGTGGGAGGTGATCTAAGAGTATGGGGTGCTGAGCCCGTTTCTACAGACTATCCAGTCCCGATGCAGAAGGAGTGGTAGTTTGATCCTCATTGCTGGTAGTAAGCCAGATACATTTTCCAGTCAGAGTTGGACTGACCTTTGTCTGTTAATCGCCTTTATGGATAGAATTGAAAGTAATTTAATCTCTGCTTTTCAGATGATGTGGTTCTGTTGCATCATCAAGTGGAGATCTTCAGGCCTCCCTGTACCAAGAGCGAGGCGAGGCTTTTTGTTTACGAGTCAAACTGTGTTCCTACCCACACCTATGGTCATGAGTTGTAGGCAGTGACTGAAAGATCGCGAATACAAATGGCTGAATTTTTTATCTGCAGGGTGGCTGAAGTCTCTATTAGGGTGAGAAGTTTGATAATCTGAGAGTCAGAGCAGAGTCACTGGTTGTCCACATGCAGAGGTGCCAGTTGAGGTAGATCTGGCAACTGGTGAGGAGGCCTCCCAAGGTATGTCTTAGTGTCTTCCTGGAAGAGTTGGAGGTGCTAGAAGGAGGTCTGGGCCTCTCTGCTAAAGCTGCTGCCCCCGTGATACAAATTCAAATAAGTGGAAGTGGATGGATGGATGGTTGGTTCTTTTCTGGAGGCCACTCTGGAGCTTCTGGAGATGATTGCACAGAGGAGGATACTTCATAAAATGAAAAAAAAACATCATAGAAAACCCTGAGCATCCTCTACACAAGTCATTTAACAGTGTCTACAGTCAGAGGTTTCTTCAGGTCTGCTGCAACACAAGATCCTTCCTGACCACTGCTATATCTTTGAAAAGACTTTTGCAGTTATAAAATGCAGGCCACAAAAGTAAGATCCCAAGCCCATAAGTGCTGTTTGTTATGAGTCATTAACAGCTGTCCAACATTCAGACCATAATGTTGAAATCAAGGATTCTGACAAGAGATGAACTTGTCCCATTACAGCAGAACAATAATCAGGGATTTGAACTGTGTGATTGTGGAGTAAAAAAACAACCTGCGTTATGCTGATGCTAGTCATTAAAACAGAAGCTTGGTCTCTCTTGGGCCTTTTTTCTGGCTTGTTCCACTTCAGCCATCACAGGTAGAGGACCCTCGTACATGTTGGTCTCAATAGCTCGAAGTTTCTCCTGGTAATCCTTTGGCAGGCCATTCTGCTCCGCTCCCATCACAATCACCTGCAGACATTCACAAGAAGATATTAACTGTGTTTGTACTGATCTCGGAGCAGAAACAAAAGGCAACAATCTCCAGATTTTTCAGCCACCAGTACTAAACTCAACACTGTATATCACTTTATGTCTAGTCCAGAGAAAGTAAACTACAAGAAGAAGACTAAAGTTTTGGGGTAAATTTTGAACCTTTAAGCATAATGTGAAAGACTGAGATGTTACAGCCAAACATTTAACATGCAATGGTGAAAACTGTTTATTGTCAAAATGTTTGTTCATATTTGACATTTCAGATGTGTTCCCATGCACACTCCCAGTTGTGAGGAGGAATTTCTCTTGACAATGTTGCTTCAGTTCATTGAAGTTTTTGGTCATTCACTTATGAACAGCTCTCATTGACTACGACATTTCAAATCCTTGATTCTTTTATTTGTCAGCCATTATGGGGTAGATTATTGCTTTAAGGCATGATTCAGTTTAAGCCAAGATTCTCAGTCACTTTCAGCCCACGCCCTTAAATCATCACTCCTCCACCACAGTGCTTGACAGTGGGTATGAAGTGTGCCTGCTGAAATGCTGTTTGGTTTTGTGCAAACATGATGCAGGCCAAACAACTCCACTTCCATTCTTCCAGAAATCTTGGGATGTATTCAGATGTAGTTTTGTGAACCTCAGTCCTGCTTCTGTTGTGCAGGGGACAGATCCAGAGGAGGATTTACTTCAGACAACTCAGACACATACAGCCATGTTCTTCAGAATCGTGTGTGGTGTTGCTATGTCCATTTTCTAGTGAGGGTTATCTGCGATGTGTGTTTTGAGGTGCATCATCATCTTATCTTGGAATGTAAAGTCCTGGAACTTGTGCTTCTGTACGACCTGGATTTCTTCCTTGCCCACACATAATCATCAGACAATGCTGACAATGATTTCCAGATAATGCTGACCAATGACACACATTTGTAATGCCTCTGTGTGTGTATGTGTGTGTTTAACATTACCTTCTTCCAAACTGACATGTGTCATGGTTTGGGTTTTACTGTTGTTTTTTTCCAATGTTGGTGTTTTGTATCCTTGTTTTCTTGTCCTTGTTCTTGTTAGCGTTACTTCCTGGTTTATTTTGAAGTCCTGTCTGTGTCTAGTTATATTCTGTTTGAATTTCCTGATCCTCGTTTCCCTCATGTGTTTCACCTGTGTCTCGTCAGCTCCTTCCCCTTTATATTGTCCTGTCTGTCTTTCCCTCCTTGCTGGTCTGTACTATTTGCTCCCTTTGTTCGTGCCTGGCTTTTATACCACAGTGTTTAACAATTAAATCACTTTTTGGATTACTCCTGCATCTGGGTCCACTACTAAACCCCTACCTCATGACATGTTTTAGGCAGAAGAAGCTTTCTCCTGGCAACCATTTCAAACAAGCTATGCTAGTTCAGTCTTCTTGTCGTGCTGTCATGAACTTTAACAAAAATGAAATGTAATGTGAGCCTACAGACCTCACTGACCATGTTCAAAGTTAAACACCTAATGAAACTGTGAAAAAAGAGTTTTTGTTGTTGTTCCTTTGAAGTTGTATTTCTCCAATATTAAGGCCCACCGCCATCAGATCATTTTGTCTTTTGACGCTAAAAATATAGGATTAAAAGAGGAGATACTACATTTCGAACAAAGCTACATGTGCATGTGTTCGACAGCCATGTGAGGTCCAGATTTCAGCTGTTCACTCAGAAACAATCAGAGGGGACACTAAAGGCGATGCTCTATAGAAGACAAAGGTCATGCTGTAGAACGTTCCAGTGTTGTGGCTCACAGCTGCCAGATCTCTAAACATCCTGGCTGTTGTGAGCGTTAATCACTCAGTCAGGTGACGAGGGGTGTGAGCAGACTGTTTCCAGATGCTTCACAAACAGAAGTGAATGGGATGGTTTGTCCTGTCATGCTAAATCAAAACAGCTGCCTTTTATTTCCATCTGTGATGTCACCAAGAGTAGGTGGGTCTCATTAAAAAGCCCAGTCACTGTTCCCTTCACCGTTACAGGTTATGAAATCATTTTGAAGCAAAAACGTGATCTTGATTTAAAGTTATGGCTTCCAAAAGATTTGAGCATTTTAGCCTTATATGGAGTGCATTTTATTATTTCAGAATACCTGAGATAGTTGTTAATTTGATGAAAGCACATTCCCAGGACATTAGGTTGTGTATAAATACATCAGGTTTTACAACAGACTGGCAGAGGCTACAGATAGGTATTTTGGCAGGATGTACAGTTTCTCCATTAGTATGAAGATTAAGTCTAGAAGCATTCAATCTGTAGGGGGAAGTTAAGTGATTGGAAGTTTGTTATTGATGAAGAAGAAATCCCAACGGTTAGAGAAAAGCCACTGAAGAGTTTAGGCAGGTGGCACAATGTAGATCTGAGTGATAAAGAGCAGGTAGAGCAAGTTAGGAAGGATGTTGCTGAAGGTC
>JBAMYA010044556.1:0-12386 GCA_037176975.1 Arrhamphus sclerolepis
ATTATAATAATCTTTTACATATCTATGTTGACATTAATTATCTATTTGGCCATGAATTTACCTTTGGGTGAAGTTGAATATAATGTTTAAGGTACATTAGTCATAAATAGGTCACTTCTTCAATATCTGCTTTCAATCCTAAACAGATCAGGTGATGAAATGTAGACTGAGGAATGATCTGCAGTTAATAGCTTTAATTCTTATCTTTTTAAGTTATGTCTACTATTATTGATGTGTTTAAGCTAATTTTTCTTTGTTCTTTTTACAGGTCTCAGAATGTGTGATGAGCCAGACGGTACTGATTTGATTTACATGATTATTAATCCCTAATAGTTTCTTTTTCTCTTTTTGGTGTCAGTTTATAGTAAATTATTATCCAGGTTTATGTTACTTAGTAGTTTCTTGTAACCCTCCTATAGGATGTACAGTGACATGGAGCTGTGGTATTTGACTTAAAATGTCAACAGATTCAGTAGCTACAGTGTATAAACCTAAAGGTTTGGTGATAAATACCCAAATTGCAGGCTTCTGCTGTGTTTTATCATTTAGGTCACACAACCTTTGGAGCTGGTTGGCATGGACTTAACTGGGAAGCTAGCCAAACAAACAGTGGCTACCAGTATGTGTTAGTCATTACTGACTACGACACAAAATGGCCTCAAGCCTATCCTTTAAAATCCAAATGTGCAGAGGAAGTCTCAGAACATATATGTAAATTTGTTTACCAGTTTAAGGCGGCCATAAGAATCCCGACAGATCAGCGTAGAGAGTTTGTGTACTTCTTTTTTAACCTATCTTGAAATTTCTAAGTGTACAAATGTATGGTTGAACAGATCAACAAGGCCGTCTGTGCTGAACTCTGTGTTCCACGTCACCCACAGACAAAAGGCCCAGTTGAACGAATGATCGGGACCGTCCAAAAGTAATGAAGGCACAGCACTGCAAAGCTTCATGAAGACAATTGTTTGAAATGTTTGAAATCAATCTTTTTTTTTTCAGGTCTCTGTGCAAACTCGTTGGGACAAAACCTCAGACATGGGACGAGTATTTGGATTCCGTCCATACTTGATGTTTGGAAGAGAGGCTCGCTATCCATCAGAGATTCCAGAGCAATACCAGGTTTTACAAAATAAGATGTCAAATAAGTTTAACTGGTGTTCTATGCTTTCATGTATAGGACATGAAAAGTAGCCCCATTGTAATGCAGATAGCTTTTTTACCTTTTTCTTTTCACAGGTGGATGGCAGCGTGGAGGATATTATGGGAGAGGAGACGGTCTCAAAAGACATTCAAGCCCTGGACGAATGAAAGAATATTGTCTTGGACAATGTCTCAGTTCAGACTAAAGCACGCCAGGGTTGTAAGTCTGGGGCCGTTAAGAGCAACTTTGCATTGGAAGATGAAGTCCTGACAAAATATAAGGAGCCAAAAGCACAAGGGTGGGAATTTGGACCCAAACTTCCTGGGCCCTTTTACAATCACAGCCCTGGATGGGAAACGTGCAGATTTACTTGGAGAAGATGGAAAAATTATTAAAAGAGTGAATATTGATCACCTTAATCACTTCTGGCCTCAGAATCAAAGAATTCCTCATCAGATTTCTTCTTCTTCAGCATCCCTTCCACCCACCATACCTGTCAGCTCCTCCTCAGCATCCCAGTTTGCATCCACGGCAGCTGCAGCGGTGGGAAGGGCATATACTGAAACTGAGAGAGACAGACAGACAACATTTTTCTAACTGACTTCAATAAAAATAGACTTGCTATTTTCAGTGTCATAGGTGTGAACGAGGTGTGGGCAGGTCATTTTATCCAAAACTGGGCCCTATAAGTTATTTTGCTGGGACATTGCAAGGATTGCTCCCAATAAAGCGCTTCAGAGGGATGTAACGTTAAGACCATACTTACTGTAAGTTATTTGGTAAATACCCTTCTGTATTATTTTAAACATATTAATTAATCTTAATGATTGTAAGTTCCCGTTGTGCAAAAACTTGCTTAAAACAGCGAAGCGATTCAAAGATTTTCTTCCATTTCAAGGTGATAAATGCCTCCCTTACCGTTCCTGTGAGCAAGTTCAGCAAGAACAATGAGGACCAAGCAGCTGTCACTGACAGCTACGAAATGACCCGTATCTGGACAGGAAACATCCAAACTCAGAGTTTGGATTGGCCATTTAAAATTCTTTATAATTTAATTTTTTGTTTGTTTGTTTTTTTAGAACTAGGCCATCATTGTCATGTGAACTAAAGTAAGGGCACAGATGTAGTGATGTCATTATGAGTATACTCATCTTTCTTTCACAGTTTAAAGTCAAACAGTCCATGATCTGGATCTGTTTTTTCTTTCAGATGGATCCACAGAAGTACACATGGGTGATGGGACGACGATCTGGGGCAGTAACAATTGTTATAGTTTTAAGAATATTTTTTAAAAAGTCATAACTATATATCATCTTTCCACGTGAAAAGAAATCTTTATTTGTGGATCCAGTGGGAGAGTCCCAGGGCCGAATGAAACGGTGCCTACACACCACAAGGTAATGACACCAAACAGTTGTCTAGTAAAAGCTGAGACTTGATTTTTATTTCTTTAAGTTCATATGTCCTTATTCGTCCAGAACATTCATTAGAAAAAGGAGATGCAACGTATCCAGATGGACATGCAGCATCCTTATACATGCCGTCCAGACAGACAGAGAGACAGACAGCACATCATGTGGTACGTTTGCCTTGAAAGTGAGTGTAGTTTGTTTGTTTGTAACTTGTATAAATATAGTTCACAGGAACATTACATACTATATGCGGTGCATAGGAAGTAATATTTTTGCTGTTATGAGTTTTAATAAATTATAATGTCTGTATTTCAGTTTGCAGAATCTATACTCAATGGAAATTCCCTGAAATTTCCAACCACCAACATAGAAGTGGACAACACGAGGTTTGGGATTGCAGCCACACTTCTCTCTGCATCAGGTTTGTTTATTTTTTTGCTTATTGATGATAAATAGTCTCTGATTATTTTGTGACTCTAGAAATACAAGTATAGAATATGCTATGTTTTTAAAGAAAAGCCTGTGAACTTGTGCCATCAGTGTGGCTCTAAGGACACAGAGGATACACGATGGGTGATGTCATTAAAATCCCAAATTCTGAATGCAGGGTCACGCTGACCATATATGTTATGAAAAATAATTAGACATACTTGAAGGAAGGGGTCATTGCACATATCAAAAACAAAAGGAATGCTTCATGTGAAGTATAATGTTTTAGTAGTTTCCATATTTCTTCTGAAGCTACAGACTGGGTGTGACATGTGCTGCAGGTGGAACCACCACAGCTGCAATGTGCATGTAAATAAAACCCTGGCAGGATTACATGCGTCATCATTCTAAATATGTTTACTTGTTATGGGTTTATTGTTGTTGTAGCTAAATTATTACTTTTCATTGTAAAAAACCTCTGAAACCTATGTAGTTATATTATTTATGTCAAATAATATAAATATTTGTTTGCTTGCTAATGTCTAAATATATTATGACTAAATTATTTTTCAATGTTAAAAAAGTTAAAATGTTAACAAGTTACATTTTTCTCTTTGTAATACATTGGAGTATGTTCAGCAGATGTGTATTGTTTTTGTTGTTTTTTTTACGCGTACACATTTTATTTACATATAATCTTTATAGCTGGTGAAAGTTTGTAGAATTTACATTTTCCTTTTTGTGGAACGTTAACGAAGGCGATCAGATTTCAATGCAACATCGTATTTAGGTCTATTTCAACAGAAATCATACATCTGTGCCACAAGTAGCACTCACCTGGGCTGATTTAGAATGGGGATGCATATTTCAGCGACGTCTGCTGAGAAATGCGCCCCCTGCTGGTCATGCTCTGAAGAGCATCTGGGCTGTAGCCTACTGAGTAAAGATGGTTCATAGAAGATGCCTCCAGCCATCTTCTGGGCTCAGGCATGTTAGTCACGGCCCTTACTTTGGAATATTTGTACTACAATGATACTATAGCTAATAATAGGTGGAAGAGATGCTCTAAAATGTAAAAATGAATAAATTTAAAAAGAGATGAACAAATGAAACACCATTGTCAAGTCAATATTGTTACTCACTTTATTTGATAAATGTAACAATCCACCCCTGAAACGTCTTTTCACAACACGTCTATGAAACGTTTATGTTGCCGACGGCACTCATCCAGAACCGTTGTTTAAAAACACTCCCGATTAAAAACAAGTCTTTATTTTCAAAGATGTAGCCTCAAGTCGTAATCACACCAGTTCTAAACTTTTGTAATTCACAAACTTCAGATTTTTTATCATTACGAAACACAATAGAGGAGGCAGAATCCTAGATGCATGTTGCCGTGCGCGCTCCCGCAGATGGGGATGCATTTCTCAGCATAACACTGGCAGTCCATGCCAGTAATGAACCACAAGAGTTAGTACAACGTTTTTAAATGAACCAATAATATGGCTGCTCACTGTAATATGTTATATTAACAGGTAAAGTGAGCGCAGTTCTGTTCCAGAGTCACTCTTTATTGTATTTGATGACATGACAAACATTCTTAACTTTGGTTTTGATGAAGGTGGTTTAGCTTCTCTGCTATGCTAACTATTCTGCCGTGATAATCTGTCTATCAAATGGTGGTAGGGAAAACCTATGATAATTCTGTGCATCATAAAAGCAGTCTGAAACATTCATATCTAGTACTATCCATGCATGCTCGCTGTTCACGGTCTTTAAAGCATCAGGAGCATCTGTCTCAAACAGCAGAATGCTTAAATCTGATGTTAAGCTACAAGAAGTAAGTCCATTTACTGAACATAAATATCAGCTTTGAGTGTTTTTAAGCATTGGTAGTTGTGAAAGCAGCTGAATTTCTACCTCAGGATGCTTTCCTTAAATTTAAAAGCCATCTTTCTAAGGATGCCTGATGAGGGTAGAGTGAATTTCTCTCATTAAGCCGTTCATAGTGGCCTCTTCCAATATGCTAACATTGAGAAAAAGGTCAAACTTATGGCCACTTTATTTTTATCCATACGACCATGGAAGACATTGTGGTTGCCTTAGCAGAAGCCAAGGTTCACAAACAGCAGTTTTAGATATTTTGCACAGGATGGCCTTAAAGGTTAATCTTGTGTGTGTGTGTGTGTGTGTACTTTTATTGTTGGACTTTTTTTGGACATTACTGTGCAACTTGCACTCTTCATTGATAGAAGTGTATTTTATTTTATATTTACTATCATACTGTTTTATAGTTAGTATGCAATTTGCATTTTCTTCATGTATCTATATGTTGGTTGTTGTGGGATGGTGGTGATTTCTTTTTTTTTTTTAACAAATGTTCAAATGTACAATTTACTATATGTGCAGTATACGCAACATATGTCAGCAGTATTTGCACTGTCAAAAACTATTTTATTGATATAAAGCTTGGGTGAACTTAAACAGTGTGCTTATGCTGTGGTTCCTGTGGCTTTTACAGTGGTGCTGCGTAGGTTTTTTGTTTTGATGAGGGGAGGGCTCCAAGTCCATTTTGCACTGCCTGCTGCATCTGGGTGATCTGACCGTAGCAACGTTGCTGAGAAGAGGATGTTGTGTCCTATCCATGAGTATAGTAAGGTATCCCATCACTTGATTTTGTTTCCAAGTGAAACAAGAGCTCATCTCAGGGAATATCAGCTTTTCATAACAGTTTGACAAGACTGAACAGTGTTTCCCACAGACCAGGTAGCAATTTGTGGTGCTCCCATGGTGCTGGAGCCTCGGTGGATTGCCTGGATAACGCGGCTGAAGTGGATAGGAGCTCGTCCAGAGAAGTTGAGACTGAAACGGGTAACCCTTTGAAGCATTCTGCGGGAAAATGTATAGAAAAACTCTCTTTATCTATGAACATTGTGAAGAAAAGACGTTATATGGAAAAATGAAGATTGTCGTTACGGACGAAAAAAAAGGGTGACCGCATGTTCGAGATAGCGTGCTGATTCCCCTGTGAGATCACATGTGCAAGTAGCAAGATTGGATTCGGTTAATATGGAGTTTTATGTAATTATGAAAAGTTTGTTTGCACTCAGTTCGTAAGAAAGTCCACTTTGAAATAAGTGCTTTAAACTTCGTGCTGACAACGTGAGCATTAACTCTGCGATTGTAAAGATGGCTGATGACGGTGAAAACACATGCGAGGAGGGACGATCACGCAAGCTAACGGAGAAGGGTGTGGAGGAGAAATTACAACGGTTCATAGCACTGAGGAGACGAGCTTTAGGAACTTTGACCAGTCAAACGAAAGAGATAGAAACAATGATGAGTGATGCTCAAAATCTGAAAAATGTGAAAGATAAGATGGAGGGGGATTTTGTGCAATCTCTAAGTGAGTTTGATAGACTCAATACTGAAGTTGGCAATTTGTTGTCGGAAGAGGAAAGGGAGATTGACCGTGATAATTGGTTTGAACCAAAAATGGCGCAAATAAAAGACTTCATGAAAACAGTAAAAAGATGGGTTGCAGATGTGCACAATACCACTGAGGAAGAAACATCGCAGCTAGAAGATAATGTGATGGAGGATGGAGAGACTGTATTACCCAGTGACAGTGTTTCACAGATAGGGGTCAGCAATGCTACAAAGGCTCGCTCAGCTGGATCTTATGCAAGCAGCACTGGCGTTTTGCGTGTATCGTCCACGCTTGCTCGTCAAGAAGCAGAACATGCAGCTCTGCTCGAGCAAGCAGCAGCACTGAAGAAAAAGCAAGAGCTTGAATTGGAAGCAGTTAGAATTAAAGCCGAAAAAGAGGAGTTAGTGTTGGAAACTGCATTAGCTGAAAGCAAGGCAAAGCTGAAGGTGCTTAAAGAGTATGAAAGGTCTGAAAAAATGGTCCTATCTCGCAATGATAAAGAATCCTTTAAAAAATTCCTGGATCCAGACAGTGATCCGGATCACCTCCAAAATGTAATCATTTGTTTGATGTCCCAATTTGGACATATCCTGAAACTTTTATGAAAATCCGTCCATAATGTTTTGAGTTAAGTTTCAAACAAACAAACAGACAAACAAACAGACAAGCCAACGCCGGCAAAAACATCACCTCCTTGGCGGAGGTAATAAGGATATGATTAATAAGAGTAACACGTTCACATGAGCTAAGCCAAGTTTAAATAGCGAACTTCTGGTAACTTAGCTGAGGTCAGCCTGCTCCAAGTGGCCTCGAGGCTAGCTCATTATGTCTTGCACAAAAGAGAATTTCAAGCTCCAGGCAAAACCCGAAAGAGTTTTTTCTGTCCTTCTACTCTATGGATAGAAGAAGTGTGGCCCACACATGAAGACCCAAACAGATATCACACACATGCCAAAGACCAAAAAAGTGGGTGAGAGCAAACTGGTTGTGTGTGTAATGTGGAAATTGTGACGGTGTTTATAATTAAAGAGTGAAATAAATACCAGTGTCTTTAATTATTTCACACCTAATATTACTAAACAGCAGACATCAGTGGTAAAGACACACACTAGACAACTTGGATTGTTATTATTGTCTCTCTTCTTTGAGAATTTATTTACATATTTAAAAGTCTTGCAAACCTGCAGAGTGTAGAAAATAATGTCATTTGGTAAACATAGTGGGGTGTCACACTGCTGCAAACAAAAAACTTTGGCCACATAACTTGTAGGAAAAGGAATATTGAGATATATTTTCACAGTCATGTTGATAGACTAATTAACTTTTGTTTTGGATACAAGTGCTGTCAGCAAATGTAATCAATGACTGCATCGGAAGTCTCTCACTCTCCCACCGTTCTCTTTAATAATTCAACAGCGAGTGTAGCCTCGCCGAGCATTCGCTGTGAGGGAGCAGCTGACCTACGACACAGCGGCAGGTGGTTTATGAAGAAATTTAAAGTGTCCCCTTAATTCTGTTTTTAAGTTTCATGAATAATAACTAGAAAAATTTTACCTCATTTGCCGTTAAAGAACATTGTTCTTTATATATAATAAAAATAAGGTTTCTGCAGTAATGATGCAAAAAAGCATATTGTGACAAAGTAGCAGCATTTAGTTTATTAAGTTTGTTTAGTGCATTAAAGCTTTTCATATTAGCTGTGTATTTTTTTTCTGTGAAATCCACACAGATAGATGATAAATGTTGTATTTTGAATGAAGATTACAGTTTGCTCACTGAAACCGAACTGTATTTAGACATACAAATTTGGTAATTTGAATGTGAACCAGTCAGGAGTGAAATGACATTGAGCTGTTTTTGGAGACAGTTGAAGAAAATACAGTCAGTGATATTAAAGAACAGACACTAATAGAAAATGGAACTGAAATGTTGAACCTTCTATCTCACACATAAAAGATGTACGGTTCTCAGCACAAGTAAGCCTTTCACACAGCAAACATTTTGATTTCATTTTCAGAACAAAAAAAAAAAAAAAACACAAGTGGAATTAATAATGTTAATGATCGCTCAGTTCCAATCAAGTGTCCCGGTAGGGATCCAACATCCAAAATATCAGCACTGTGGTGCTGTAAATGTACCTGACCTGGATGTATCCATGCTATTAGTTTCACCTGTGTTTGACAAGTCACAATACCTCTATTGTGAAATAACATTGTGCTTCTGCTTGTCATTTGGGAAGGAAATATCATTTTCATGGATGGAGGCTAACAACCTGTATCATAAAGGAGGATTAGTGGTTTGTCAAGATAATCTCAGGTTAGACACTAAACTCTAGCTTTCAGTATCTCAAAATCTGTTCACTTCACCATGGCAACATACACTGAAACCTAACATGCTCTGGAGTAATTTAGATTAGATGAGAGATTAACACATATAAAAAGCACTGCCTCTTGACCTGTCAGTTTACGTGGAAAATGAAAAAGTGAAGTCACAACAGTGCTTGACCCTTGAAGGAGTCCTTTGTCTTCCGTCTCCCATCTATTTCACTTTCACTGAGAAGCATCTCCATGAGCTTTGTTAGAAAAAGGGGAAAGCTGTGCGACAACAACAGAGGCTTCATTAGTCTACTATAAATTCCTGTTGATTTAAGAAAAATCTCAACTCATGCTGTATCTTAATTAATTATCAGACTATAAGAGATTTATTTGGTATGAGTGAATTAGTGTGCGTACCGTATTCACCTACTCACATGTGTATGAAAAGCTTGTATTTAGCAATGTTAATGTAAATGTTTATGTTTCTTGCTTATTTATTGCATTTAAAAAGCCACATACATCTGATAGTGTAAAGTCCAAACTCTTATAGATGCTTCAAGAATAATCACCAGCATCATTGGAAAAAGCACAGCATACTTTTTGTTTGTTTGAATTCCCTTCTTTAGGGGTTAGATCAGCCTCATAACCAGAAGACGGCCCTGGACTAGTAATATAATCTTAAAATAAGTTTTTCTTTCTTTTTTTTTCACGTTCATATTTAGTTCCTCGTGTTGCAGAAAACCAGACAAAAATGAATCTAATATGGGTAACAATTAATCTGTCATTGATGACAGGATGCCAAGTGTGTAATACCATTTGCTCAATGACTGCTGGATCTCTGTTTTAGATTACGATGTCTGGTGAAGCAACTGGAGAGAGGAGAGGCCTCCCTCACTGACCTCAAGAAAAACCTTGAATATGCAGCGTCTGTGCTGGAATCCGTTTACATTGAGGAGACAAGGTAAGGCAAACAATATCCCTCTACAGTGCTGAGTTTTGACATGCTTCATTTAGTGAGACCAACAGAGCAGCACACATTATGGCCAGACATTGCAAAATTGATGACTATAATTAGTATGTCAATGGACTCAAACCATTTTCTGTGAGGACTGATATTAACCTTAAGCTTTGACCCTGATCTTAAACTGACAAATTAAAAAAAAAAAAAAAAAATCAAATACTTCATTAACTCGCCTACCTCTAATAGAATGCAGAATGGGTGGTGACACTACTGGGGTTGAATGGCACTCTTGTTCATGTAGGTTACTTGCCACCTCATTTAGTAAATGCAAGATAAAAAGAAATTCATCCACAACAAGATGGAACATTTCAACAACAACAGCATCTAACAATACAGAGAGGAATTTGGAAATAGTGTTCAGATTTCATTCAAGCATAACAAAATGTAACAAGTTCAGGCATTTTCTAATTTAGTTAAGATGAATCACAAACATTTTGTTACCTTCAACACCTTCTCCTGGATTATTGGATGCATAAAGTCGACATTAATGGCTGAGATGTATTTAAAAAAAAAAGAACAAACAAGAGTTGTCTGGGTTTCACTGATCTAAAAAGGTACTTGTTGAAATCTATTGAATGCTATGGAATATATATATAGTAATAACCTTTTGCTGCCAGTTTGATGAACTCCTTATGCACCCTGAATGATGCATGTGAAGGGGAATGGTCACTCCTGCTAATCAGCTGCTGGTGGTCAAATAAATAACATAATTGATCCCATTAATATCTAAAGATGCATAATTTTCTCTAACCAGAGTATGAATTTCTCTCTTTCTCAAAATATCGTCACTTCTGGCTCTTTTTTGGTATGTGCCACAAATTGTATTCACCTAATATTCAGACCTATGATATTCAGATTGTGTTTTGAATTAATTTAAAAACCTTAGACTTGAACAAGAGTTTACCACATTGAATTCATCTGGTCATCTGATATTGTAAAACGTGTCCAACAATGGTCACAAAGACTCACTTAGAACCACACTCTTTGTTCCAGGAAATTCAAACATTCAATAAAACAGTGTATTACGTATATTATTTCCAGTACTGTATTTCTCAAAACTTTGAATCAAGGCAACTGGACTTTTTTTTCTTTGCTCCAGTTGCCTTGATTTAAGTTTTTAAGAACAAGCCATGACCTAGAATACTACACCAACTTATTTAAGTATTTGAATTTCAATAGTTTCTTTGGAAATGCATGTTCTTAATGCATGTTCTCTCAATTCTTGCACCACTGAATGTCCGCGTGGCAAACATGGGCAGATGGTATGTACACTAATAAAGACCTCGTATTTAATAACGGACAGGCAGCAAACAAAACGTCTGTTTGTCACTGTGTTCCACAATTGAAACACTGTTTTGTGAACTTGCTGACCCTCTGTTGAAGTTAGACATTGACAACTCCTTGGCCAATGTCCTGGAAATATTGTTCTCATGGCAGCTGATTACTAAAGCATGTTTATAGTTAGAAAATCTACCAGGTTGGTTTATGTTTTTAAATGAATGATGGTCCAGAATTTGAGCTATGAGCTGGCTTATGGAATTATGTAAACCTCTCATCATCTAGATCCAAACAGATTAGGGTCAGAGATGAGCTGACCACTCCAGGATGGAGGATGATCAACTATTCAGTGTAAAATCCATGTGGCATCGTCATTATCAGTGTGATGTAAATGCTTTTTCTTTGCCATAAGAACATCTTTTCAGTTCAGAGGCTTTGATGTTCATTAATCCCTCACACTTTAGTATAGACCTGATGAATTATATAATAATTGGATTTGTTTTAGCAACTTGTTTATGAGATCTTTTGATTATACATTAGAGGCAATATATTTGGTGCAGATGTGAAGGATTTGTGTTTTATCCCCTGTGAAATATTTCATTTAACCTTTACTTTTAATTTCTGCCTAGTCCTTCCTTTTCTGTCTGGTTACATTTTCTGATTATTGTGTTCCTTCCTCCAGGCGATTGGTGGACACAGAGGATGAGCTCAGTGACATCCAGTCGGAGTCGGTGCCTTCGGAGGTGCGGGACTGGCTGGCCTCCACCTTCACCAGACAGATGGGTCTGATGCTAAGAAGAAATGAAGAAAAACCTCGCTTCCGTAGCATTGTCCACGCTGTTCAGGCTGGCATTTTTGTTGAGAGGTAAATTGTGGATGATGTGCAAACATGCAGTTGTTGATCCTAGATAATTCATATGGACTGTTGGTTTTTTATTTTCTCCCTCTAAAGTTGGCAGTTTGTCATTTGCAAACCCGAACCAGAGCTGCCCCAAGCGACTTAAAGAAATTCAATCAACATCTTTAATTTGGTCCTGCGTAAAAAATGGACAAGGACAGGAATATTGCACTTTTAAATGCTTATTTTCTGTGGGCATACTTCACATAAAACTAAAGTCACTACAACAGTAGTATTTTGGAAAGCAGCTGAGTGTATTTTAGTTTGATAGAAAAACATTTTATGATTAGTCCTGAAACTTATTTGCATTTAATATCAAAATCTTATTTCACTAACAAATATATTACTAAAGAATAATTACTATATCTATGTATATATCTATGTCTATATGTGTGTGTACATATATATATATATATATATATATACACACACACACACACACACAGTCTTTTTTCTTCTGCA
>JBAMYA010044557.1:0-12383 GCA_037176975.1 Arrhamphus sclerolepis
GTCTTCAGGACAAAAAAGAAGAAAAAAAAGAAATTAAAAGCTGCCACTGAAGATGCTGAATCTGAAAAATCTAACCTGAATGCCCGTAGCTCACTTTCACCCAAGAAAAAGGGCAAACGTAGTCATAGCACTGAAACTTTAGCTCATATCAGTTCGCCTCACGAGCGAGAGACCAGAGATCCTGACAGATCCTCTTCACAAGGTTCACAAAAAAAGCACAAAAAAGCCAAGAGGAGACTTTACAACCCAAGTGAAGACTTTCTAACATAATGGTCACAGGCAGCTGATCGCTGGCTGATGTTCCAGTTTGAGGTTTCAGGGTTGTTGCAAACTAAACATTTTTACACTGGCAATGCTTAAGTAACACCTTTTAATGTCATTTTCTTTTTAATTAATGTATAATATTTTGTATCAAAACAAAATCTTTATTAAGATGACTTTTATTTATTTTTATACAGAGAACAGAAACGTGCTGGAATTGTTTTTTTATGGTATTTTCCGTCCTGTTAAAGTTTGTCTTTGGTCAAACAAATGTCACAAACTCGTGAATTAAAATGTCATTTAACAACAGTTACTAGTGCTGTCCATTAAATCCCATGATACTTGACTTTGTGTTCTTTTCATTGAATCACGTGAATTTACCACAAGAGGACCCATGCTGCCATCTACTGGACATTTACATGAAACGTTAACCTCATTAAATGTTCCTCAAGTTTTCTTAAGTCTGGCTTTCTGTTGTTCCAACGTACCCAACAAAATGTAATCATTTGCTTATCGTTTTTAAAGCAATATTTGAGAAGAATACAAAGATTAAATATCAGAGGTTTGAATGATCTTTCATGAACAATTAGTTAATGTGAATGTTAATTATGGTGACGGCAGCACAGATTTGAAAAGTTGGAATGACAAGATGTTTATCAGTGTCATCCTGCAGAGACTTTGGGGAGATTATTTTCGTGGCATATTGTTCCAGATGTTTTCAGGATTAGTGGCTTAGTCAGGTAACTCCAGATTTGATCCTGTCATTGTTTTCAGTATCATGAGAACGGTTCAGTTCTTACTGCATTTTGTTGCCACAGAAACACACACACCTGCAGCACAACACATTTATAGATGTAGTTGTATTGGTAAGCCAATCAAATCTAAGCTACATTTTTTCCTTGTTTCTTTCCAGCTTTAGTTTTACATATTACAGGCAGGTCTGCTCTGCAAACTCGCTCTTTTATCTAAGTGGTATTGCTGAAATATTTCAGGGACTCCAGCTCCTCATGACGTTAACAGTGACGCTCTATTGTGAATAATGGCTTTTATTGAGCAGAAACCTGAAGATCTTTCTCTTCTGTACCCTGGATTGTACTATGTCGTTGTTGTTTTTTTCAAACTGAATTTTATGCAGCGTATTAAACTATTATCTGCATGAAATAACTGAAACTGACAAAATGAAATCTCAGTAAAGGCCTCAATGGATGCAAAAAAATCCTCATTTTAATAGTTCTATTGCTATTTTAGATAAAATGTGCAAGTGTTTTTTTTTTCTTTTCAGAAAGTGGTTGCACCCTTTGGATTTTAATGACTAATTGCATTTTTGCTAGCTACATTGTTGTTGTTGTAGTAAACACTGTTTAAAGTTTAATGCTTTTTTCTTTTTGAGAACCCTTGAGGATCAATAGTTGTATCGTTCACTGAATAATTAGGTTATCTTTACTGCTTAACAGTAAATTATGCTTTAAAGCAGTAGTATGTGATAAAATATTAAACGTATGATTTAATCCTGGAGAAAAATTTAACAAGTAAAATGCCAAGTTGTTGTTGCAATACAACTGTTTTATAGTCTAAAGAACTAAATAATTGGTGTATGTGAAAGTTTAGCAACAACATTTACTTACATGCATTATAATTTTTTTGTTCGATGTCAAGTACATTTATCATGTTGGGGTTTTTTTGTGCTCATAGGAATCAATTCAGATCACTAGCTATGTTTCAATCCTGCTTAAAAAAAAAGTATAGAACAAACATTTTCTCATTTCTCCACCTTATTTGACATCTGGAGCTTTAAGTTTGTGTTCTGAGGAATTTCCTTCTTGATGATGTCATTTTTACCATGCATAGTGATCTGAATAGCTTCCAGTATTTTTATGCATAAAGCCGCTCTAGGATACCAACTAGATGGCCGACCTGCAGTCCCACCCACCAACCACTACATATTTATATATTTTTTGTACCACTAGTTTATATATATTTTTTGAACATCTCTTCTCCTTGTCCTCCATCCTCACAGCACCATATACATTATATATGTCCATCCATTATCTATCACACACATATACACGTACACACATATATGTGTGTGTACACAGATAGATAGATAATGCTATAACTTAAAAGCCAAAAAACACAAATGTGTTTGGCTGTATGAAAGAGTGAAGATATTTAATTGAATGTTTATTTGCTGTTGTTTTGTATTTCTTAATAATGTCAAACTCTTTTATTTTGAAATTCTCTCCCGCTTGTAACAACCTACCTGTAGAAAGCAAATGTTTTATTTTGATAGAATTTCACCGGAAACTCGGGGCTTATTTTGCCTGTAGGTCTGTTAGTAACAGGTAAACAGTGGCAGCAAACAGCTTATCTGGAATTTCGTCTCCAGCTCGAGATGTACGTGCTCATATCAGCACCTTTTACGCGGACTGACTAATAACAACAAGCCAGCGGCCGCGTTACGTAAAGAGGCAGCCTCAGCAGGCGTTTAAAACAGAGAGGCTGCCGAGCTCCAGCTGGAAACTTTTCCTCCGTCTCTTGACGCCCGACACCAGCCTGTCAGCATCCGCGCACGGCCCCACCGTCCAGTCATGTCCTCCTTCAACAATAACAACAACAACACCGCGCGTTTGAACGCGGCTAGGAGAGTCGCTATATTCGGAGGGACGCACGGAAACGAGATGTCAGGAGTGACGCTTGTAAATCTGTGGATGAAGAGCAGCGCCGAGATACAGAGGAAAGGAGTTGAGGTCAAACCTTTCATCGCTAACCCGAAGGCTGTGGAGAAGTGCAGCAGATATGTAGACACAGATCTGAACCGAGCATTCACCCCGGAAAATCTCAGGTAAACACCGGCGCGGCGGAGAGGACATCGGCGCCACGAAGTTAGTTTACGGTTGGATATCCGACCGCTATTCCGTCAGGATCAATATCTGAGTATTTTCTTTTCAATGGCTTTCGACCTGCGTGACCCAAGGTTTAATGCTTTTTTCTTTATGAGAACCCTTGAGGGATTAGGGGTATTTTTCTATTTCACATGAACTTTTTTACGGCATACCTTTAGGTTTTATTCATTTTCATGTGTTTTTTATTCTAATAGCTCCCAAAGAAGGAGACACGCAGTTTTATTGTCATGTGCACAGTATGTTTCCCTGTACAATTAAGTTCTTTCTTTCTTGTCCACAATGAATTCCAGTCTTAAAAAGAAAGCATGTGGGAAAAAATGGAAAGAATAGAGACATAAACAATGGAACTAAAAGAACTAACTATAAGGAGAATTATAAATTACTGCGCAGTTGAAACTATAGAAGACAAATAATTGCAGTCAGAAGTCAAAATATCTGAGTTCAAATTAGGAGTTTCAACTGGAACACCTGGAAAGTAGAAATTCCATCTAAGAAAGAGAAACCTGCAACTTGAATTAAAGTGAACACTTTTTTTTTTTTTTTTCATTTTATCCACTTTAAGTTAGACATACACAGAGTATCCTGTTTTTTGTTTGTTTGTTTGTTTTTGTTAGTAGATATGTCTTGGCTTTGACTCATGGGTCAAGAAATGTGAATCCTATCCAGGAAAAAAATGTGAACATGAATAAAACCTTTTTGGCATAAAATTTAAAATAAATAGGAGAGAGTAAGACTTTAAATGCAGTCAAATAAGGAGCGCCTTATGCCAACTATGCTTTTAAAAAGACTGACATCTGACATCATCTCACATCTAAAGACTATAAAGCCAGGGTTTAAAGTTGTGCACTTACGATTGGAGATCTTGTGGACTCGCCGTTTGAATTAAAGAACAAGAAAGCTTCTATTGCAACATGGGACATCACAGTTTTCATGAGACAAGACTAAACTTTTCTGAGAATATTAAACATGTTTGATTTTGTTGTGATGCTAGACACCTAGAAGAAGTCTTATAACGACTGAGATCAAGGGAACAGACCCTAACTGTGACCTTGTCATTGCTTGTTTAAAAAAAAAAATCAATAATTGTTAGACTGGATTTATTTCTCACGGGTAGTACTACAATTTAGCTCGGATTTTGAGTCACTGTGTCATGTGAAGTGGAAGTCTCTGTAGAAGAAATTCAGATATTTTTTAGAAAATAGAAAAACTTCATAAAGTCTTCTTTTTTTCTTTTCTTTTTAAAGAGGTGTGTTTCATTTGTCTCTTTTAGTACTACAATTTGGCTTAGGTTTGAACTCACCTCATAACGTGATTAAGATTTTGAAATAATTAAGTCTCCTTCTCATTCATTGATTCCCAGTGAATGTCTGTCGAGCATCCAACCTAAAACTAACTTCACCGCGGTATCCCTATCGGCTGTCATAAAAACTTTTCAATGAAAGCAGAATGACATTGAACAATATACGTGTTCACTAACTTATCTCGAACACAGTTTATACATATTATTTTACAAATTCAAATTCCATCTCTCCAAAAGAAAGCCTAACATTCTCTTAATTGGCAGACTCGTGTAGTAACATTTAAGGAAAGCGCACGTGCGGCATAACTGACAGGTGTGATCCACGTCCTGACAGGGATCGATATGGCAAACGTATTGTAATACCTGAGCACACTCTGTCATGTGGAGAGAGAGGGCTTGTGCGTCTAGTGGAATGTGGAATACACTGTTCTCGTCTGGTCACGTGGATTTCCATCAGCATCTATAGTGTCTGCGGTTCGGGTGTTGTGTTCACCACGACCCGTGTCTGCGCTGGTACCCAATGAGAGCAGAGCGGTGGTCCCCTCCTCCCGGGCCCCAGCCACTGTCAGCCTGCAGGAGAAACGTGAGCGGAACGTGACCGAGCTGCAACTGAGATCAGACCCTTTTTTTTTTTTTTTTTTAATTATTGACTTTTTTTTCCCCCTTCTTTGTTCTTTACGCGTGCACCGCAGCGGAAGATGATGTCTTACGCAAACGCGTGCACGATCACGCACGGGAGACTTATTTATTTTGGATGGATGATGCATCCCGTGTCTCACTACTTAAAAAGGATCGCATACGAACATCAAACATAACATTATATTCTTCACATTCCCGTGTGAAAAATGATTTATAGCTAATGCAGTCCAAATTTAATATAACATTTTCTCCTTCATTGCTATTTTTTTTTACCACGTCAGTTGTCCAAATTGCATGTGTTTGTTTTTTCCATTTAATAGCCTATTTAAGATCAGTGGTGGGAGACAATCCTGGTTAAGTAGACAAAGGGCCACACATCTGATTATTTAAAAAAATGTGCTCAGTTTACCAGCCAAATCATGTTCAGTTGCAAGAAAGCTTGTAGGACAGCTTTTAGTTACCCACTCCTGTTAATTTGTGGTTGCTGAAGTGTACTGGGGGATAATCTACATGTGTATGCATTTGAAAAAGCTTTTCAGGAATTCAGGAGTCTATGCAACAGTTAGCATGCTTGGTTGAAAAATGTCTTGGTGTTCTTTTTGAACACAGTGAAGCAGTACATGACTTATCAGTCATGCTGCCATTGATACTTCTGGCAAATAGGGAATAAAGCCACAATCTTTGCTGACGTTTCTCTTTTCAAAGCAGCTGCATTGCTGACCTATAACTGCAGACACTTAGTCCAGTCTGAAAGTGCCCTTTTCTATATTCAAGCTAACAGCAATACGTGCAGATTTTGTTCTTCCAAAAGGATTTTTTTTTAATTAAAGTTTGTGTTGTGTCATTGTATTTAAAGTCACTCTATGTAGCAGTATCACCTCTGATCACATAGGGTATAGATCTGCTGTGTTCACAAAAAAGTCGCTGACGAATGCAGACTGTCTGGCACGTCTCGTAATACCACTTTGTCCCACTAAAGGGACTGTTTTACTTGCAAGCATAACATCCTTAATTCTGGGTTGAAACCAATGAGGAAATATGTTTTGTTGCAGTTCCTTAATTAACCACTAGGTAGGACTGGATAAGAATTCAATAACAATATATATCGCAATGTAAAATTTTCCAGTAATGATGATAGGAACACATTTTCAATATTTTGATGTAGATTTTTATTATGACAACGCTTGACAAAGTTAGTTAGTTTGATTGTAATGTCATCTTTCTTTGTTATGACTGAATCATCCAGTTATATAATATTGCTAAAACCCCTTTTAAAAAAATACAGGAAATTTACTTGTAATATAGCACTTCTATAGTGATCTATTTGTGTTTTTATCCAAACACGTCTGGCACCCCTGCTCCACTGACAGGCACCGTAATGAATCCTATTTTTATCCCATCATTTCTTGTGTTATAGGCTACATCTTTATTTTTATAAATGTAAAAATAAAGTGACGCTGGGTGCTCAGATTGTGAGCGAGGCGCTTCGAGACTCATCCTGCAGATGTTAGTTGATCTTTTTTAACACTCTTCAGCTTACACGCTGCTTGACCTCTCTGAAGGCAACATGTAAGAAGATTAGGCAGTTCAGGGCATTTTCTAAAAACAGATCACGATTTCCCTTTTTCCGGCTCAGGCTGAAAACTCTGCTGTTCCTTAAATTCATCATCTGCATGTTTCACAATTAGTGACAATGTGCTGAAATCCACAGTTGGTCCCGCCATGCTTGTGTAGTAATGTCCTGGCAGACGATGCTGGACAGGAGCTGAAAACTGAGACTAAAGGGCAAATGAGTCGAGGCGAGACAATAAGGACAGCAGAGGGGCTTTTTTATACTGGCGTAGCTTTGAGAATGTGCTGGAGCAGTGGTTATTTCTAAATGCTTTAAAAAGAGCTCCGTTGGGGAAAAGACTGAGCGGAGGGGCGGCTTTTATTCTGAATGGAGCATGCTGAATCGAAGTTTAAGCTGGGGATAAAACACCCGGCTCAAGGATCCTTCAGTGGACAGGCAAGACTCCGGAAAAGTGTATGAAATTCCCTCTTAAACTCTTAAGCTATTGTTCTCCTGAATTAGTTTTGTATTACAGACTTCACATGTTTGCAAAGTTTAGACAGAGTGAAAAAAGGGAATTAAAAAAAGATCATCCAAGCCCTTTGAAATAAAGGAGGAATTGAATCATTTGAATCTTTGTTTTTTTTAAAACTCAGGTTTGTGCACGTTTAATGGGCGTGTTCAATAAAAACACAAGGAATTACAGCTGTTTCCTTGGTATCAACATAAACACGCCACATATGTCTGTTACTGTGACTTACACGAAGGGCAGATCCCATTTTATAGCAAATTAATCCAGAAAGCAGTTAATTCCTAAGGTTTGCATGTTTTTATTGCCTCTGTAAGAGCTCGTTTAACCCCCATAGTTAATGAGTTATCCAGACTTTCCCCAACACTGTATGTGTGTAAATAATTAATAAGCTTCGTGGCACATTGTTCCTTCACATGAATTCGCTGATAAAATGTGACAGTTTTGGCTTCCTACTGATTTCTGAGAATTTATTTTTATGTGTGTCCTCTCCAGTGTCCAGGGAGGTGACGAGTTACCCTATGAGGTCCGGAGAGCCCAGGAGATCAACAGGATGTTTGGACCCAAGGGGAGCCCAGAGGCCTACGATGTCATCTTTGACCTCCACAACACCACCTCTAACATGGGCAGCACTCTGATTCTGGAAAGCTCCAAAGATCACTTCAACCTGCAGATGATGAATTACATAAAGGTGGCATATCTATTTTATGTTTGTCTGTGTCTAGACACATTGCGGCACCAATACGTCTTTGTGAGAAAGAGAAACTCATGTCTGGAAACATGAGTTTTAGGCAATCTTCTCAAAAAAGGAAATAATCTCAGTCGTGGTGACTAAGATTTCATCAATGTTTTACCAACATCTGCCATTTATGCAGACATTCATTACCACATGTGACTCAATGAATGTCTGCTTACCAGGTAAAATAATGTAAAGGACTAACTTTTAAATTTAACCAATGTGCACTTGTAATTTTCATGCACTTTCAGAAAGAAAAAAAAAAACTCTTCAGCCTGAAGAGACTCACTTTGATTAGAGGTGCACATGGAACCACAACCCACAAAGGAGGATGGCAGATCATGAAAAAAATCATAAAAAAAAGATTTGATTAGAAAAATATGTTAAAACAAAAGATAAGAAAGCCAACAGTCAAATTCTACATGAGATCAGAATTATCAGTATAAGGTATTTATTTTACCAGCTCCGTAACACTGCTGTGGTGCATAAAAATGTATTTTTGCCCGTTGAACTCTTGAATCTAAAAGGATTAACATTTGTCAGACAGTTACTTGTTAGGATGATCTCTGATGAAAACCTAAATTAGTTATCTAAACTATTAAACGTTGCCATTTCTTTAAGTAATGAGAGATCATTTATTTTTTAACAATCCCTTTATTTGCTGTGGGATGGATTTCAATGGATCTGGAATCTAGAGTCTAGAATCAGGAATATTTACACTGATGCAGTTTTTGTTACTTTAGCTGTTTACTAAATATTCAAGTTATATAATAAATATGGGCTGGAGGTGCAGGCTTTCAGCTTTAGCTTTGGGAATGTTAACATCCAGCCTGGTGGAAGCATTTAGGAACTACAACTCTTTTAAAGCTACTGAGTCCTTGACTCAGACACGATTCCGTGGACAGATGTGGGGTTTTTTGTCCCTGTCATTGCTTCTGAATCAATTAATCTCATAACGGGTTTAGAGTGCGTCCAAGGATGGGATTTGCCTTTGGAAGCTGTTGCTGGGAACTCACAACATGCAGTCAAAGGAGATCTCAGAGCAAGAGAAATGTGCCATCCTGTAGCCAGAGAACCAGAGACGTCCACTAGAGATAGCAGTATCAGATATGACCGAATGAACGGTTTGGTTCTCAAGGAAACAAACAAACAAAAAATAAAAACTCAACGTGTCCGCATAATCAAAGTGATGCAGAAAAGCAGAGCCAGACAAAACGTTTTACGTCAATACTCCGATGCATTAAAAATGTTGTCATACTGCCAAGTTTGCGTGGTGGTTTTAGTGCCATGAGAACAGATTATCCCAAATGATAAACAGCAGTTTTTGGTTGAAAGTATTAAAGGCTTTTTGGAGATTATGGACGGCTATACTGCGAGGCATGCCGATATCTACCTCGTCCCTGATGTGGCTGGTGAAATCCAGTTTCCAGGTTTGAGCAGGACGAACTGTTTTCACCTGCAGATTATGTCAGAAGGATTTCATTCCATGACTTTGATCAACACGCATAAGGAGGAGCCCAAACATACGATACTTTTATCAAGTTTATCGCCTTGCCTGTCTGGGGGTGAGCTGGAACTGTCCCTTTATCAGCACAACAGCTTCCTGATGTTGACGTCAAAGTCTCTGAGAGGGAATTCCAGTGGATGATTTAAATTTTGAAAGTGCGTACGCAATTGAAAGGACATTTAATTGACGCAAGATTTGTTTTTATTAATTTGTCTCAAAATAAGACATGAAGTTTTCATGTTTTTCTATGGAAAAAAAAACCTTGCTAACCAGTTTGAGAGGGTTTATTATCCAGGATTTCTTGCTGCCACTCATCACTCTCAATTTGTCCTGGATTCTTAAAAGTATGAGCTGCAACTTCAGATACCTGCTTCGACTCCTGTTATATGACCAAAAAACTGTTATTAAATGACTGATTAAGTGTGATTCTGTTCTTTTTGTGTTTCCGGTTTAGACTGCAAGATTTTATAAGCTATTCCTTATTCTACACTAAAAGCTAGTTCTGTGGAAATCTGCTTTTTTTTGTGCTTTTTATAATACCAGTGTAAACATGTTTTCTTGCACATGCTCACTGCGGACCTGTATGTAGCAGAATCTTAACAGGCTTGACCAATGTGTTGCACAAGTTTGTGCTTGCACGGCTTCTAATCCACAGCCGACTATTTTTCTTATTTTGTGTTGTTTTTTTGTGTTTCAGAAAGCCATTGCTCCTGCCAGTTGTCTTGTTTTGCTGAATGAACACCCTCTCCTGAAATATTCCACTTCACGCTCTGTGGCCAAGCACCCCGTTGGTGAGTCTTTCCGGTCCAGCTGGTTTTCCCTGAGGGACAGTCCTGCGAGCGGGTTTACAAAGTTGGGCCACGGTTTTAATGAGAGCGAGCATTTCTAAAATGCATAAAGCAAAAAAAAAAAGAATAAGTTAAGAATCAAGCCTGAGCTCTTGTTATTGGCTGTAACAAACCGCACATGCTGTGTGTTCATAATCTCTACTCTTCAGATTAAATGATTAAGAAACAGCCAGATTTTGATTTCAAATAGAACTCTACAACAATGAAGTTTGAAGCAAAGTGTTTTGAATATCTTTGTAGGTATTCATTGTTGAGACTTTGGTCTATTTTTACCTGTTTTTGACATCATTTTTAATGACAAGAAGAGTGACACAGAGCAGTAATGTAATTGTCATCTTTTTATGGTTATTTTTAGTTATGTTGTGCTCAGTTTGAATCTATGTTTGGTATTTGGAGTTTTTTTTTTCTACTCATATTTTCTTTTTAAGCCTTTCTTGTGGTCTTCTGTTCACTTTTGGATATTCTGTATCTTTCTGGGGATATTTTCTTATGGCCCTGTGGTCTGTTTAATGTCTAAGTATCATTTTTCAAAACTTTGTGGATTTTATTTTGTCTCTTTGTTGCTGCTTTTTAACCTCTTTGGTTATTTATTGTGTTGTGGTGGTTTTCTTTCTTTGTCATCAGTTTCGTTCTTCTTGTGATCTTTTTTTCCACGTTTTGTTTGTCTCTTTGGAGTTTTATTTTATTTTTTTTAATGTGATTGCCTTATAACTCATATTTTCTTTCTATGTGGAACTTTTACAAGTTTTTATTTCTTGTCTTGAGGTCATTCCGTGATCCTCTTGAGACTTTGTTGCTGTTTTTACTCTTTTTGTGCCAATCAGATTTTACTCATAGACTCATAGACTTTTACAACTCCATCTGTCTCTACCTCTGGACATAAGATATTCAAGATATTCTACTTAAACCTTAGATTTCTGGCAGAAATGTTTCTCATGTACAAATACATCTGTTGACCTTTTGCATTACAGGCCTGGAAGTTGGACCTCAGCCTCAAGGTGTTTTGAGGAGTAACATCTTTGAAGCTATGAGAGTGATACTAAAACATGCCCTGGACTTTATTGAACTGTTTAATGAAGGTAGGCATTTCAGTGAATCTCAGCATGTTCAACTGTATGGGACACAGAATAGGTCCTCCTGTGTGAGTTTAAAAGATGATGCCGTTGCAGCTCAAGTTAAAGCATCCCACGACTGTTGGATTTAAAAAGAAGAAAAGAAATTCTAAGAATTAAACAGTCAAATTTGTGCATGGAGACAACAATTATGGTGAGTCATTATCTACTACAAAAAAACTAATGGCAGTATCCCTGTGACGTCAAACACAGTGGGGAGGAATTAAATCCATTGGTTGCTGGCTGACTCCTCCCAATGTACTGAAAGTCAAATCTCTAAATTTATCTACATCTTGCTCATGATGCTGTTCTGCTCCTGAAGGCAAGGAACAGTGTCTCGGTGTCGCTCTTTTTACATAATCAGGCGGTCTGTGCCAAATGTGGGTTGCAGTCTATTGGTTTCCCCCGACTGTCCTGCTGTTAAATGGCCTGCTTGTTGGGAGTTGGTCAGTTTCCATGTCATTAGAGGCCGGCTGCCATTGGTGTGGTAATAGTCTGTCGTGGGACCACACCGGTGCTAATGACCAGTCTGGCATGGTGATGAATCGATGTTCCTGTGCTTTCAAGCTGAGCGGCATGACTAAACAACTGATTTTGCTGAAAGCTTCAGCTTTTCATTGCATCTGAAGATGACTTGCTCTGATGAACAACTACCCACTCAAATGGGTAAACTTTGACTGGAGTGTTTGTACTTCAGTGCTTCCTTTTCCAGATCAGAACAACTCTCTGGTATCACAGATAAAACAGTCACTTTGGGAATCTACTTAAAGTTGAAAATCTCCCACACAGCACCAACACCACACTTCCAGTAAGGCTGTGAAGCTTGGCTAAATCCGCTTTGAGACTGTTTGAAGCCTTTCAGCTTCTTTGATGCAGATTTAATTAAGGTTCTGTATTTTCTGGCCGTACAACACACACACACACACACACACACACACTCAACAGCGGCATTTTAAAGCTCAGGTGACCCTGTGCAATTTTAAGCCACGCTTTCAC
>JBAMYA010044558.1:0-12383 GCA_037176975.1 Arrhamphus sclerolepis
TTGGAGGAGAAAGAATGCTGAGTTGCATCCAAAGAACACCATACCTACTGTGAAGCATGGGGGTGGAAACATCATGCATGCCATAAAAGAAAATAGTTAAAATCTGAAATTTCACAAAAATTGCAACCTTTATCATAAAATTGAGACTTTTTGTACTAAAATTACATTTTTTTTTCATAGAAAAAAATTAAATGTTAAAAATAACTTATTTTTAACAACCAAGGCATACAATTACAAATGTCACAAACCTTTTGTCCTACAATAACAATTTTCTTTTTGTTGGAAATTATCAACTTTTTACAACATTTTTACATAAAATTACAACAGTGGAAAAATAGCAAAGTTTTCTATAATATCAACTTTTTGTCGGAAAATGACAAATGTTTACAAAAAAAGAGTTGACAAGGTTTAACAAGAAATTGCAACTTTTTGTTCCAAACATTTGCTAGCAGCTGCTGTCCACCTCAGTTACTCCACTTTTTGATGTCAGTTCTTAAACAAGCAGTTGCCTTGAAATTTCCACAAAAAATGCTCTAATTATAGGATTGTCTTTGCACGTTGTCAATTTGGCCTGCAGCCTTGAGTTTGCCACATGTGGTTTATGTGTTATTATCTTCAGTGTTTGTTTTTATCAATTTGATGTAGACCAGATCACATTTTATCGCTAATTAATCCACAAAACTAGTTACTTCAAAAAGAGTTTGCAAAAGCATTGGGAGCCATTACAGTGCAGATACAAGGACGCTTTAAAGTATTTGTCAATTCCAAAGTTTTCCAACTTCAGTGAACTCTAAAATCCCTTAATAACCGTGGCAGTGGGTTTGGGAATGCTTTGGACGTCATTTAACTAAATACATCAGATGCTTGAGCAGCTGTGTGCCTCAAGTGCCACTCACATTTTTATCAAAACTCCATGAATGTTTGCTGGAGTCTGGAGAGGCTGAGTGGGAGAGAAGATGTACCACTTTCACACATTAATAAAAGAGAAGTGAACAACGAAGAAAAGAGAAAAAAAAAAAAAACATGCCAAGAGGAAATCTACCGGATGAAAGAAGCATTAAAAAGTAATAGCTTTTCAAATCCAGCCTGTTGATGATGAGTGAAATGAAATGAGTGTACCTGCAGCCTTCACATGGTGTCTTTTGAGTGTTCCCGGCGCTCAACACCTCCTCTGTCTGCTCAGCTGCACTAATTCTGCACACCTTAACAAAAGAAGCTATCTTCTGCCAATTAAAAGCACATTAGCCTAATCACCCTGTAAAAACTACTCATTCATTATTGCTCACTTTGTACATTTTCTCAGTACATTTCACCAGAGAAATGGCTCCCTTCCACTGCGAGGGCCCATACGTCATTAACTCTTCTGCATTAATGGAGCTGAAAATATGTTGACAAATCAAATCATGCATGTTGATAAGTGTCTGTTATGTGCAACTGAGTCCTTGTTTTTGGTTGAGGTGAGGGGAAGGGGAAGGATATGAGGTTTACAATAACTGTTTACAACATTAGCAGGAGATGAGTTGGAAACCTTATACCCTTTCTGTGTGGCTCTGGATGAGGAAACTTAATGTCTTCCAAATAACCAACAACGTTAATCGACATGCCACTCACTGACAGGTTGAAAAGTCAGCTATAACCAGTATTCGAGTTGAGGGGGGATGATGGGGGATGGCATCCCCCTGAAATAAAAACAGTCAAAATCATCCCCCTTCTAAAACTGACATCCCCCGTTCCATCCCTTGTGCAAGTTTATCAATCAATGCGGAAATTACTTCTATTTAACACTGGAAATAGTGCTACAATTTCAGCATTTAGAGGGCTGAGCACATATTGAGTAAAACAAAGAGAGAAGGCACATGCAAATAATATAATGACCCAACTTTTTTTGAAAAAAAAAAAAAAAAAAATGTCACTAAGAGGCATAGCAGGTACCTGTGTTGTGATTTCAACATCATGGCCAAGTGGCGTGGACAGCTCAATCTGAGGGATGTCAGATTTAAGAGGGCAAAAAGTAACCTTTCAGGTAAGTCAAGAGTCAAAAATATCAATCATACTTTTTAGAAGCCTACCATTACGCTACCAAAGGTGTAATCTGTGGACATGGCATTATAAACACAGCTAATGACGTTAGTTTTTGTAGTTTAGCTTAGGTTTTTCTCTCTATTTAGCAAGCTAGCTGACTTGTGGTTCATGTTAGTTTTGATATTAATCAGCCTGGACTGATTATGAGATAACATTAGTTTGTCTGGATTCTTCAGGCAACAAAAAGTAACATTCAAGTCAGATGGGCTGAAGTAAACGTAAACTAACATGAATGTTACGTTAATCATATTGAAAGGAGGAATCAGACAGCCTACTGTCAGCGCACAGACGGATACTTAAGTGAACATTCATAATCTGATGACTGCTTTGGGAGGAAATCTAATCAAATAATAATTTGGCCACTGCTATTTTCTCTCTATATGACAGCCAGCAGCAACATGGTGGTGGTGTGACAAGGGGAGCTGAAGGGGACCCAGAGGCTGAGAGAATTGAAGGTTTGAGCTGGGATTCAAACCCACAAAGTTTGTGCTATACGTTTTTGTGCTATGCATTTGTGTAATTTCTAAAATTCATTTTCATATCATGTAAATTGTTGTCATGATTTTGGTTCCACATTAATTGTGCTGCTCACTCCCTTGCCTGATTGCTCATTGTCCTCACCTGTGCTGCCCCCTATTTAAACTCCTGCTCTTCACCTACTCTTTTGGGATTGTCTCATGCCTTTGTCACAGCCTTCAAGTGCTGTTTCAAGTTTCAGTCTGTTTTTCTTTTTGACCCTGCCTGACTCTGGCCACTACTTTTGCCTAGTCCTTATCAATGTAGGAGAAGATTTTTTTTTTTTTTTTTTTGACCTTCTGCTGCTGAACCTTGTCTGACTCTGATGCTGTTTCAAGTTTTTTGTATTCTGAATTTTCCTTGCCTGAGATCCTCCTGTACCTGATCCTGGACTGTTTTTGGACCACAAAACACTGGATGGTGGATGTGATAATTACTGTCTTCATTGAACATCTGAGGTCCTCAAGGTCACTCAGTCTCAGCTCACCCACCCTGCAGAAACTGGATTCTAGGACCCTGTGACTCCCCTATACCTGACCCACCAGTTCAACCAGATCTAAGCTGGATCACTTCAACTCAATCTCATTTTGTTTTCTAATAAATCTTTTGTAAACTTTCCCTTGTCTTACTTTCATCATGTGCACTGTCATCAGCACAAAATGTCTAAACAGTAAATTCCACCATCCCCCCTGATTTGCTTTTACAACTTGACTACTGGCTATGTTGACTTAATCATTCATTATGAGTGATTATGAACTTGACAAAACCCCTGTGATGTCAGCAATATTTTTTTTTTCTAAATGCAGTCAGTTTGAAACCTGAAATTTTGAAAGTTGACACCTTGCTAAGGTAGACTCCTCCCAACCCCTGGTTAATCTGTGCTTAAACTGTTCTGTTACAGTAACAACTTAAGTGTGTAGATGTATTCTATGGCACTAACTAGCTTTACCTTGCGTCATTCTAATCAAAAGTGTCTATCCATCCTCATTTCTGATGATGCTACCAAAACTACATTTGAAGAAAGTACTGCAAGAGTTGAAATGAAGATTGGCAGAGCTCTGACATCCAGCTGGGCTCTCAGTGATGTGATGCATGGGTAACTAACTCTAGTCCTGTGGGTCAGAGCTTGGTGGAGCAACGTTAATCAAGTCAAAAGGGTGCTGGCCAACTTGGAGGCTAGATCTGCTAGCTAGCCTCCAGGTCAATTAGGACAGAAGACTAATACAGTACTTGTCCTTTGAATCTCTCAATTGCATATAAGTAAACAAATACTTCCTTTGACCAACTTCAAACTGGTACTGGACAGGGTGTGGTTCACTTTTCCATGTAGACAGAACCATTGCATAGCCACATTCAATTCAGTTCAAAACTACTTTATTAATCAACAAAGAAATAAACTCACTGTAGTTGCTGTTATTTAAACCTCTGACAGAGGACACTCTGTTGCTGAATTACTGTGCAGTAGAGTTGTAAAAGTATAAATAAGGCTTAAAGCTGAACTGGTGCTGGAACCGCTTTGGTGGTAAAAGGCTTAATAGAGCTCAAACTAGAGCCCAGTTCAGGAGTTCAGAGCAGAAACACAAGTTCCTTTTCATCAAAACAGATGCTGCAAGAAATGAATATTATAGCACAGTATTAAAAAAAAGGTTCTGCTAAGTAGGAGATAAATTTGGATCCATTACATGCCAGAAAGAGATATCATCTGTGAGTGAACCCAGCCAGATCCAGCTGGGACTGCCACGGGAGTCCAGTTCTCAGTCTCTGTCTGCATCTGCTGTAGCTCAAGAATTTGAAATGCTCAGCTGTGAGAGAAGGCTATAAAGTGTACGTGAAGGTACACTTCACTGGACACCAGCAGGGCCTGCGCTTTACTGTTGTACAGCATTTGTGCCATAATGCCAGATGACTTTCAATGAAGGCTTTAATATACCTGTTCTCAATTAATGTTCTTGGTTACCAGGGTGCAAGTGTGTGAGGTGTGGCATATCAGAACAAGCTGAAGATCTAACATGCACTAAAAGAAGTATACAAAACCAGTTATCCCTTTTTGAACCTTAATCTCACAGTAACAGAAAGAAATATCACTCTAGTTTGAGCCATTACGAGCCAGGGTTTGAGTTTTGTGATGGGAATCTACAGACACAAGCAAAGAAAACAGAATGCAAGAAAAAAAAGAGAGAGAGAGGATGTAGACAGGTGGTGATTGGATAACAAGGCAGAGATGAGAGCAATTAACTGGATGAACAAAGCAAATAAAACAGAGCAAGAGGCGCAGGGAATAATAAATCAGATAACTAATTATTCTGAGGGGACACAGTTCAGGGGTTTCTTTTTAAAGTCGTAAATATTGCAATTAAACTTCTTTTCATACTATGCAACTTTGTTGAACTATGAAATAGAGAAAACGCCTAATTGAATATGTGCTTATTTAGACAAACCTCAAATGAGCAGAATATAGTAAACACCATAATATTTACTCTGAATATTTTCTTTTCACTCGTGAGAGAATATGTCTGCTTTTCTTCAAAAGTAACCAAAAGCAAAATATGGAACAATGCCTTCACTTTATTAAATGTAGATTAGCTTATTTTCCTTTCTTTTGTGTGTGTTTGTTTTTGTGTGTGTGTGTGTGTGTGTGTGGGTGGGGGGTGGGGGGTTGTCTTCTTAGTAGCTCAGGAGAAGAACTCCTAGGAATTACTTCTAACTTTTCAATGACACTCAAGGCTGCATTATTCTAGAAGTCTGAACTTTTGTAACTTTTGAAATTTTTATTAGTTTTACAGGTCCATCTACCTACCCTCTGCTGGAACTCATTAATTATGCCCAAAAGTGTTGGGGACCCAATCAGATCAGTCTATCCTTGTATAGCATCTCTGAGAGAGTTTAAAACAAGAGGCATGCAAGATTGTGCTCTTTAGTACGCTGATTGTGAAGCACTTGTCTGTTACAATTATAATATTTTTCCCTCATCTCCCTTCTTCTATTACAAAATAAATTATGAACCACTGAGCAAACAAAGGACTTTAGTAAAACAGCCTCATATCAACCAAACTCAAGCGCACACAACGTGGTGAGGGAAGAAATTTATATGACTTTGTAATCCAATAGCAGCAAAGCTGGGGCAGGGTCCGACTAGCAGCCCACCATCTCAGTTCATGTCAGTGATCCAATATTGACTCATGTACAAGAGCTTGCTCCATCACTCTGTTTCTTTCTTTTACTTGTCTTTTCTGACATAATCCTCTTTCCTTTCAAGCCTGGCTCTGCCATGATGTTCAAAGTGATGTTAGATCACTTCATCATAACGTGGCTAAGCTCATAACCATCACTGTGACGAGTGCAAGGAGTGCTTGCATGAGTGGGTTGGGGTTATAAAGTTACATAATGGGAGGGGGGCGGGCACAGGTGTTCATGCTGTGGCACAGGTATGAGTCGTCTTGTTATAAGTTGAATCTCTACTAAAATAATTCTAGAAACATTTTTGGGGAGGGCTTGAAGTTACGTTGTGTTGCTTTAACATGACGACAATTGAGCTGAGATGTTTTAGTCTGGATGGTCAACAGCGCAAAAAAAATTTAAAAACAACTTATTTTCTGGGTTAGAGGCTTTCTAAAAACAGGTTTAAAAGGGTTTTAAAATAATTCATCAAAAAAAAAAGAATGCTTGGGTCTTCAGCTGAACATTAAAACTATTATCAGAATGAAATGGTTTGACACAATTAAAATAAAACTGAACTGAATTGTGTTGTTTTTGATTGGACTGTATTGGACTTATCTTGTGTATGAAGTGCCTTGTGATTACCCTGATGGATTAGAGCCACATCTGGACAGATGTGGGGTCTGAAAACAGCCATATACCTCCTCATCCAGGAGGCTGGTCCAACCGTTGCTAATTTAACTGCATGCAGAAATTTGCTATCTGAAGTCATAGTAAGTTGAAACAGATGCAGTTACACTTGGTGAGACCAAAAGTCTCACTTTTGGATCAGTGCGTGTAATATAAATCTGAGGCATGAGCATTGAGCAAGCTGCATATCAGGAAACTGGTATTTGAAAAGGAATAGCGTTGTGTGCAGTATTGTTGGACTGACAGGTGCCACTCAACTGGCATGAAACACCTCACTGCCTGGAAAACAGCAGCAGATTCACAGATAATTCTTTTCCAGAACAGTCTAACTAATTGTTGTATTTAATTTCCCAGTTGTAGTCTTTACTTTTCTTTTTAATCGACTTTTCACACATTTCCATCTCCACCTTTATTTTACTCTATGCTGATCAAATTAGTGAGCCGTTAACTGAGTCAGCTTTGGTTTAATTGCTTTTTTGTGTGATTTTTGTCTGCCTTTATTCGCTTGGTTCTTCTTTCTCATTGTTAAGTGACTATAAAAAGTTTAGCAGTGGCTCTTAAGCTTTTCTTCTAGCTTTTAAAGGTGTCATCCATGCTGATCACGTAAAATGTGAACATGTCCAAGATTAAATCAGATTCACTGTGACCAGTAAACCAGGAGGGTTTCCAGGAAACCAACAAGGAAAGACTTTGGAGCTACAAGGAAAAAGGTCTACGATTGAGATGAAATCACTCTGTTGGATAAATCTATAAAGACCACAAAGCCCCACATTGGTTTATGGTAAGCAGTAATTAGCCTTCAGAAAACAGAGGGCACTGATCCAGGAGCTGCAGTGAAATGACTCTGAATGCAGCCACTCAGCTCACGATAGCAAGGCGTCCATGAGTATAATGACTTAGGGGAGATAAACAATAATTAACATTCTGATAACATGCCTATTATCGCATATACAGTGGTGCTGAAATAATTTAAAGAGGATGTCAATTTTAGCTTTGATTACAGCACTCTTTCATCATTGTTTTCATCAGTTCAATAAGCTCAAACAACATCTTCTCCAGCACATGAGAGATTTGTTAAATTGACTGGACTTTGTGAGTGTAGTTAATAGTTTCATAAATATACTTCAAAAAATGAAATGCTATTGACATGAAACCTAGCAAACGTTCAGATAACATACCCCTGTAGTTTTTCCCAAGGTTAGATTAACAGAAACCAAAACTAACGTTCAGAGAACGTTCCCATGGTTACTCAGAAATTTAACATCTCCTAAATATTTAGAGAACTAAAAGCTCTGTTCACAATGTTCCCACGATGATGCGTGAAATGTTTAATATCCACCAAGCAACGCTGTTGATGTTACACAGGAGACCCACGATTCACTTTCACATCACTGTATTCAAAGTCTCTGGAGATGGAGGACACTGGAATGCTGGTCTGGGAATCTAATCAGAGTTTTCACTGCACAGAGAAGAGGTAACAAATTGAAATGAGTTTGGAACGAGGAAATGAAGTTAAATTTTTAGGGGTTGTTTTGGACCATAAACTTAACTGGAAATCCATTATAAAATACATAACACAAAAATTATTGGACTTTGAAATAAAGTAAAAAAAAAAAAAAAAAAGGTTTTAGAACTAGCAACATTCCAGACATATTATTCATTGGTTGTTCCATATCTGACTTATTGTATAGAGGTATGAGGGAAGCACATATAAAACCAACATTAAACCTTTGTCTGTGACGACTGTCAAGAAAGCTATTAGAATTTTATATAATGTGAATGCTAGAGAACATACTAATAAATTGTTTATTCAATGAAATATCCTGAAACTAAAGGACTGATTGATTGATTGACAAAGATGGACATCCTACACCCACTTGTACTCCCCATTCACACTCTATACACCCAGATCCAGGTAACGCCCAACCAGAGGGGCAACCCGTCCCTGGACCTAGGAGACGGTTCCCTTTGTTCTGGGGTGGAAAAGAGCAGACCAAGCCCAGACACCGGCCCCCGAGCCCATCCAGAGACAGAGCCAGACTCCATGCAGTCCCAATGAGCCACCCAGCCAGAGCAGCCCCAGGGTGAAACAGTTCAAACTCTCCAGCGATCCACAATCCCAACTCCACGGACCCCCACAGGCCCCCCCACAGGGCCACCCCCAACCAGTACACAAACACGAAACACACCCCCGAACACAGATGCCACAAGTCTCCCATCCGCAGGGGGGACATCCGCGCAGGAGACATCCAACTCCGAAAAGCCAATGAGAACGCACAAGCACAGCTCCACACACAGCCCCCACTGTGACTTCACTGTGCTAAATCAAGAGTTTACTCAGGACTTGCTTGTGTTGACTTGAGACTTGCCTGCCTCAAATCAAGACTTGACCTGAGACTTGCCTGTGTTGACCTGAGATTTAACTTAGGACTTACTTGTGTTGAATTGAGACTTGACTTTGGACTTGACTCAAGACTTGCCTGTGTTGACCTAAGGCTTAATTTAGCACTTGTCTGTGTTGAATCGAGACTTGACTTGAGACTTGCTTGTGTTGATTCAGAGCTTGACTTAAGACTTGACAATTTCAACTCGTGACTTGGCTCAGGATTTGGCTGTGTTAACTCGACTCGAGGACTCAGGACTCGACTCGAGGCTTGCCTGTGTCGACTCATGACTTGGCTGTGTTGACTTGGGACTTGACTCGAGACTTGAAGACTTGGTTCCAACTCTGCTCTGGACTCTGGATCAGTTCTAGGCGTTAGAAATGACTTGGTTTGGCTTTGGAAGACAGCAAACACTAAAAATAGACCTGCGCATTCTAAATCTCCATTTCTCTTAATGGATGACAAGCAGCCCCCTGGCGGTTAATTATCTGGGTACGCATCCCTGTGAAATGCTCAGGGGGGCACATAAAGCTAATGTTTTCCCTTCACCCCACACATCTCTGATGTGTCGTACAGGACAGCTGCTTTTCTTGCCGTCATCTGCTGCAGCAGACCTCAGGTCAGCCCTTAGTCCTTCTCTGCGTTTCAGAAGCAGCAAGTCGACCGGTCGACATAATGAATCCATTAAAGGTGCCGTGATTAGGTCTGCCTTCTGCTCTGCTCTGCACATCTGTCATACCAGTGTCAAACTCATTTAGTCAATTAATATCTCCTATATTAGATCCTGTGTGTGTGTGTCAGAAATGTTAAACAGCGCGTATGCAGCAGTGGAACATTGCTTAGCTGTTCCACATTTTTTTTCTTTTTACCTTTCCTTTTCTGTATTTAAATCATCAGGTTTGTTTATGTTGCATCATTTTACACCCTAACAGCTTTAAGTTTGGCTGACACGTAGAGTAGATTGCAGCAGCGCTCCTCATTTATAGATGGAAGAAGGCTGAAGGTTCTGGGTTATTTAAGATATATTTCATATTTAATGGGATTTATGTCTGAAGGCTCAGTTCTCCAGTGAAAGCGACTGCAGTTAAATTTATGAGCCTGTTCATGTAATATTATACGTTATTAGAAGTAAAAGTAGTCTAATGAGTACAAGCGATTAATTTTATTTCAGTAAACCCAAAGCCTGGAGCAGAGCGATTCAGAGCTGTGAGATTAAAAGTTGGTTGTGGTGCTCATGTTTTCTGTTTTACATTTGTTTCTAACAGAACTTAAGTGGTCATGTTATGCTTTTCTGTGTTTTATGATCACATGCTCAGAAATATTTGATGGCTTTTTGAACAGGCGGTTGTATTTCTATGCACATTTTTTTCTGTCATAGATCAGGATTGTAAAAACTCTACTTTCATCCTGGGCCACATCATCACCATGGTTACATTTAACAGGCCTTTCTCAAGTAAATGTCCTGCTAGTTCCTGGACTCAATCATGAGAAAAGAAAAAGAAAAATCATAAAATTATTGTAAAATTTGTACTAAAATCATAAAATTTCTGTATGCATAACATTTATTGATGAAAAACAAATTTTGTCTAAAAATGGGGAATTTTGCAATATCACTTTTTTTTATATAGAAAAGTGAATTCTGGTCATAAATGTCAACGTTTAGAAAATCACAAATTAACAAAAAATGTTGACTTTTTTGTAGAAAGACAAATTTTGCAAGATTGAGACATTAGTCAAATTGAAAATATATATTTATATAATTTCAAAAAAATGTCCTGATATCAAAGATTTTTACCATAAAAAGGTTCATTTTTACCAAAAAGTGCTACTTTTTTTTGTACTTTATATGTCTGGTATGAACATGGTCACAACCACAAAAGCAACTAGATGTCTGCATTCATTTTAAGGAGAATTAATCCTTTTTCTTGACGCTGTAGCTTCAGACCTGCAGTTGTGGTTTTCGTGTCAACTTCCAGTATCAGAATGATTCAGGTACTCAAATCTGAAGGTGTCTCCTGTTTTCTTTTTTACAGGTAAATTTCAAAATTTAACATCCTTTTCTGCTTGTTTTTTTTTTTTTTTACTTTTGCTGAGTTTGTGGAGATAAAACTTAAAACTCAAAATCATTAATCTCAACTCTAAAGAGGCTATTAATCACCACTAATGCTGATTTTTATTTTCCCTTCTACAATTTTGTAATCCAATTAATATTTTTTGTTTACAAGTGTTAATCTGTCAGTGTTTCTGGAGTGAGAATTTGGACCTTCTCCTCTGTTTTGTGTTTTTATTTTTCCATTAAATCATTTATCTTGTAGAAAACTGCAGTTGCCATCATCATTTCAACACAGCAGCCTGAGTAACATAAAAGCTCATGTGCGTTTATAAAAATCAATTCCCATTTTACTATCCTGGGAAATGAAACGCGTTCTCTGCTTCTCGGAAACGCTAAATAGTACCCACAAGCGACAGCCTTCTGTTTTCCAGCATTTATTTATTCAGAGTGAAGCATGAAGTTTGCATAAATGACTATAGATTCTGACAAAAAAAAAAAAAAGGTACAAATGTAAGAGAAAGCAATTGTATCTCATTGTGTTTGGGTGTGAAGTTCCAGTCAAGGGCAAGCCTCTTCAGCATCCACAGTTCTCCAGATGAATCAAAGCTCTGCAGCTGGATTCTTGTCTTTACTCACAATGATGCCTTCAGTGTTTTCCTGCACTCTGGATGTAAAATCAGCCATGCACTCCTTCACAGGAGGCCCTCATGTTGCCAGAAGAAACCCCTCCCCTCCTGGGTGTGTTTGTCCATGCATGAGAGCTTTCTCTTCTTCTTCTCTGAGCCTGTCAGTGTTTTTGGTTTCTGTATTCTCCAAAGTTCAGAGCAGCTCTGTTCTCTTGGGTGTGCGTGCAACAGGGCGAAGCTTTGTCGCCTGACAGGAAACATACGGACTCCGAACGCTCCTCTGAGACGCCTGTCATGTCTTCACAACCAAAATAATCTCCATGGACATGGAACCGTCCTGCCACTTCCTCCTCCTCTCCACAAGGATGCACAGTCATGTTTCTTTATTCTTTTTCTGTTTATGCAAAAATAAAAGATTTAGATGGAGGCCGCATAGTAACTGAGACGTAGCAGAGCAGAGAGGATGTTATCCCTTTTGTGTGTTGACCAGTTTGCCAGAAAATAAGAGATTATAGGCATGATGAAAGTCTCTAAATGTTTATTGCAGCCTCTACTTCTGACCGCTGCAGCTGATCCTTCCTTTTAATACAAAGTGAAATTGAATATTGAAAGGCGCCTCACTATTACTAAAACCTCTGCCGACTGCAGACATGGTTGAAGATTTCTCAGGTGTTGCACAGTTTGTTCACCTTGAAAAATAAATATATTGGAGGCTCACATTTGGTGGCAGGAATGGTAGATTTTACAAAAGTTAAAGGTAAAAGGCTCTGAGAGTTTCTAAGTTTTGAAGGATTTAAATGTTCAATTCAATTCAATTTATTTATATAGCGCCTATTTACGACAAGTCATCTCTAGGCGCTTTAGAAACCCAGAGCT
>JBAMYA010044559.1:0-12383 GCA_037176975.1 Arrhamphus sclerolepis
CAAGCGATTTCAGTGAGAATTGTGGGTTTTTCCTTCTTTAACTGAGGGGTACCAACAATTTTGTCCACGTGTGTATATATTAGGTCACAGAGATGCACAGATGGACCATGGCTGGTTGTTCATTAGACAGAACTATAAAATATGAAGCGCTGCATGAGCCAAGGCTAATCTGATTCCAGGGAATCAGGATGATCAACATTTCTCTTGAGCATTTTCAACATTTTTGTCTTTACTATATCAGGATTAAAGAGCTCCAAGTGTTTGCTCCTGGTACGGAGATTCCATGAAGGGGAACGCATTCTCAGCACAAATTTTATCCGTTAGAAATAGGAGCCTGTGTGTATAAAAAGGTCTAGGCGTGCTTTCTGTGAATCACTAATGGTATGTCGGAGCTGCGTTCAAGTGTAGTTTTGCTTTTTTGTATTTTCTTTTTTTACAAAAAAGAAAAAAAAAACAAGAAAAAAAAAAAAAAAAACAAGTGTAGTTTTGCACCATTGTCAGTCTATGAATGCCAGCATAAATCACAACATGTGGGAATAATTTACGGTTTGAAATAACTTTTTTTTCCCAGGAAGAAAATTTTTGTTTGTATGAAGAAAATAATGAATGCATGTTAATTTTGTTTTGAATATGTTAATTTACTGCCCGGAACTTTCCATTTTGAATGAAATATAGAACAAGTAGCATCACATGATGTAATAACTTACACTGAAGCAAATCAGAGGGATATTGTATTTCATGTGAAGTGAATTCCCACTCGCAGGCGGTTCTGTGCAGCTGGAGACTGACAGGTGGACAGCTCATTACAATCTTTGTTGGCCGAAAGAGCGACAAAACAACAGTAAGAAGGAAACTGATGAAGGATGCTGTTGATAAAACATATATGGTAAAATCTTCAGGAAGAAGTGAGCAATATCTCTGCAGGTTTGCGCTAAAATTCTGAAGTCACATAAAACATGAGCATGGGGATGTTTAATGATGTGGGTATCTGGGATACAGTGAGATATATATTCCATTTACTTAAATAGCTTCTCCCATCAGCAAATGTGCTAAAAAGAATCTGTGTGCTTTGTAGATTGCTACTTATACAATTCAGAAAGCATCCATACATATTACATTTCTATCCTAACGGGGTGCAGAATCTGTTGAGAAGATTTGGGAGTGTGTTTGAATTTCAGCATCACTATTGAGAAGTGTGCAATATTTCATTATGGATGACTGCCATTTGCCTTGGTCCTTTACCTAATATGCAAATCCATATGACCAATCACACTGGAAACAGGCTTATTTTCTTCAGGCAACTTCCACTGCTGCTTCTCTTTAATCCCCTGTAACCATGTTTTCTTCTATTCAGGCGTCAGTGATGGTTAATGTTTGCCTTTTCTGTGCAGAAATCCCATTTCCTTCATCTGAGTTATTACAGTTACGTCACAAACACTGATTCTACCCATTTTTTTCCACTTCATTTGTTGTGCATGTTCTTTGTTTAGGACACATTGTCTTGAATTTTTTTGTACAGACGCTTTGACATTGCACTTGGTGTGCCTGTTTTTTTTTTGTTTTTTTTTTTCCTCTCACACAGGCCTCCTATTTTGTTTAAACTTACTCCAAATTTGAGACACAACTGATGGGAAATAATCAACATCTTTTGCCACACAGTGTTAAATTACCTCACTGAAGGAGTTTTATAGTCTCTTGATAGGACCACGTCCACCTCTACCTCTCTTTTTTAATCGCAGATTCATTTGCATATTCAGATCTAAGAAAATTGATAGGTTTTCACTTTTTTTTTAAGTCTGTACAGGCATTAAGAAGCTGGACTGTTCAGTTATTTAATAGAAAGGTTTTGTGTTACTACCGTAATACAAATAAAACACCCAAATGAACATTCTCCACAAAGTGACGATTCTTTTTTTGTTACTAAACTGAACTTGAGCTTTGGACTGATGTCAAGACTTTATTCCTTTCCTCCTGCTGGTGTTTACTGAATTTCTGGTGCAAAGCATGACAGACCTTTTTCTGGAGGATGTCCCTTTGAGAAAATCTGGGAATATGCACAACAAGAGAGAACAAATTTAAAATGGGGGATTGGTGAGGACAAATTGCATGGTTTCTGTATTCTGTATTGTGTGTGTGTGTGTGTGTGTGCATGCGCGATCCCCATGAAGTAAAGCTCTAAGAAAACAGAGAATCTGTCCAAAATAACCAAGCAGTCGGCAGCAGTAGAGGCAGTCTGCCGTCATCCCCTCCCTGTCCACCAACAGAAAGTCCTCTTCACTAAACTCTTTATTTATTTTCCAATTCCATGTTTTGGTTTGTTTTAAAGCTGACCTGTAGAAAATACTCTCACAAGACTTACTCTCTAAGACAGCTGAGACAGAAAACGCATCCAAATATGCAAAACACCAGCAAATAAGGAAAGCAACTTCATTATCTTCACATTTGCTGCAAATGCAAATGTGTGCTGAAAAAAAAACAAACAAAAAAAACACTATGAGAACTCACTGCATATTTTGTTTTGACTTTAGTCTGAGGGACGCCTAAAAGTCTTCAACACACTTCAAGAATATCCAAATTTGTTAACTTACACTGGTTGAATACTTGCTTGAAGGTCCGGGTTGGTTTATGGGTTGATGAATGAAGGTGTGTGCTGACGAACAAAACAAACAATACACGTATGCATGCGTGCATCTGAAATATAAACAAGAAAAAACGTTGCTCAAGTATCAACATGATGATCTAAAGGGTAATCAAACAAAAAAAAACCAAACATGTGAACATCTGTAGCGGTTGAAAACAACTTTTCTTTTCAGCGTTTCACAGGTCACACACACACCTGAGCCTAATCTTCTCAATGACGGAGGGGTGGTGATTACGTCATCAACTCCAAATGCAACGCCATATAGTTCTTTACAAAAAAAAAAAATAATAAAAAAAAAACAACACAAAATGGCTCCTGCATATTTAATAAAAATAAAAAAAACATGCTACCAAAAGCAGCCTGCTTGTGTATGTGACTGCTGTAACCAAAGCCATCCCTGCTCCCATTACATCCGTGATTAAAGGTAACGTGACTTACTCTCTTCCAGTCATCACACTATTTTTTTTTGACTGGAGGGTATACCTTTGAAGAAATTAATACATTTCAGATTAAATTAGGAACTTTTCAGATATCGTAGCTTCAATAAAGCCAACTTGTCAAATCTGTATAGTCAATTTGGATCAATTCCAATTCAATTTAGATACTTCATTAATTCCCAACTGAAAATTAGATAATTATCTTTACTATTTTCAAAGCCAAAGAAATCAGCTTTAAGACTTCAGATGGTATGTATCCATCCAGCAGTTTTGTTGAGCTGAGTGTTGCTATTCAAACTGTTGAGCCTTATGGTTTCACGTACATGAATATTTCCCATAGAAGTTATTCTCTAACGTTTCCCATCTGGAAACCTTTTAAGTAACAATATCTCTTATGGAATAGTTGTAGTAGTTTGACTTTTCAGCTTTTTCCCATTTGTAGGTGTAGCCACACTGGTGTTATATGTTGTTGTTGTTTTATTAAAAACCAGGACTGACATACAACCTGAAACATCCAAATTATGCTAATGTTATGCTAAAATAAACTTAAAAGCTTACAATACCAGTATCAGTGCTGAAATAATTTTCAACAGCGAAATTGAAACAACGTTCTGTACCATCTATCCTCTGTGCTGGTTTCATCATTTTCAAGGTCACGAGAGAGCCAGAGCGGATCTCAGCTGTGATTAGATGATATGCAGCGTACACCCCTCTAGGTCACCAGTCCATTACAGACGAATGCACCGATCATAACCAATCATTGTTGACTCTATATGTGTGACACATAATCTCATACTTTGGTTGCTGGTTTAGATCAATTCAGTCGTCTAGATCACGGTAACATGATCATATTTTTGGTAAAATTCAGAAATGTCTGTGAGTGCACAGCTTACAAGTTTCCATGAGGCAGGCAAAACAAACAAAATGGAGCACGAATCAGACCCCCTTCCCCTTGATTTGTTCATATAAATGTACATATGGCAAAAAACTTTCATTATTTTCATTTGCCCTGCACAGACCGGGACATCATCTTTTAGGTTATACCTTTATGTTGATAATTAGCGCCTAGGGGGTACTTAAATGTGTACTGCATGTTATAAGGTAGAAAATGACTTGGACCTCACCGTACTTCTGACACTGTAACAACATTGCCACCACCTGGTAACTTTGAGGCTTGCTGCAAACACTGAAACGGGAACACACTCACCCTCATCTGTTTCAATTCCAGCAGCTGTTTATTGATGGTGAAGTGTTCATGAATATGTCTGTTTGAGTTAGTAACAGTGGATTATTGAGACACTGCCTTTATCAGCAAGGCCAGGACCAGATTTTAGATAATGAATCAAAATGACACTCATGAGAAAGGAGTAATAGCCAATCATATCAACCTTTTATCCGTACAGCCTAAAAATCCATCCAAAATAAATAAATAAATTTAAAAAAAAATGCATTTCCATAAAGAGATTGCTAGGATCCGTGCCAAGGAAAAGGGTACCTCTAAAATCTATGTTTTGTTTTGTTTTTAATTAATGTATCATTTTAAAAGGAAAATCCACTTTGTTTTAATCAAATTCAAAGTCCCCTTTTCTGGCGCGCAAGACATTAAATACTTTCTGCTCCTTTTGCATAACTTTGATCAGCGTGCCACCTAGTGAGAAGAGCTGCAGATCAGCGCTGAGCAATCCATGTTCCTCTTTTCTTCTCGTTATTTAAGACTCGAACACTTCTGTAAGACAAATGTCAAGGGAGGCGTAGGATCAACGGCTGAACATAAAAAGCTCCGGATGGGCTTTGATAATCTGCCCAAGGCCACCTTTTCACCTGACGAGACCACTCAAGATTTTAGCTCACACAGAAGTTCAGGAGTCAAGACGCTACCAGGTCATTTATTTCACAAATAAAGAACAGCAGTCACTGGTATCAGGTGCAACCGTGTGTGAGAGAACAAGTATATATCTGCTGGTACAAAAGGTTAGAGGTCAGTTGCTGGAGGCTTTTTGCGTCTTTGTGGTTAAAGATGAATGTAAGCATCCATAATACGTCTTCAAAACAGCTCAGCTCGGTTATGAAGTATAAGGAAGCAAAGGTAGTTCAGATGACACAGAAATCCTTAACCTGCATTGCATTTAAAGACAAGAGAAAAAGTCTTCCCTTTGATTCTTTTGTGCAGCACAAATCCCAAAAAGAAGCCGCTATATAAAGGGGACAAAAGCTACATGTTTGAAGGCAAGTGTGAGACACCGATCAGCCGCCCACTTATTGCGTTGCAGGCTTGATGTTTGAGATGGGAAAAGAAGGTGCCGGAGACAAGGTTTCCAGTTTCTTTTTATCTTTCAACTTTCTTCATAATGGGACCCAATACAACGCTGAGGCCGGGAGACAGCCTTCTCAATAACAGCAACAAAACAGAAGAACCCCCTGTCAAGTGAGCTGATTTCTTACATAGCCCAGCACCAAATTAATCCATGGGCAGTGACCATCTGCTGAGGGGTGCTCACAACCAGCAAAATCAACAATACAGAACAAACAGGTGAAAACAAAAACAGTACCAACTAACACCAATCAAAACTATAACCTCTCTCTCTGCTGAGTGCGCTTCTGCACTGGGACACAGCAGACAAACAACCAAGAGGTGTGACGGTAAGTCCATTTACTATCTATTTTATAAGCCAAAACAAAGGATGAATTATGGGTAGTGGGCACCACACTATGTATTGCCTGAAAACAAAAAATAATCAACAGAACCACAACCCCCTCAAACATTAGACCCACAGTTCATGACGGTGAGGAGGTTATGTCTGCAAGTTATGTCTTGACAACTTAATTTCATGTCTTAACATATATCGGATTTTGCATCCAGGCCTGCACCATGTTCCAAAAAGAGTTGGGATGGTTCTGCTTTTACTACTTTGAAACAGTCCCATTCCTTCTCAAAACACTTGAGAGATGCTCCACCATTGAGAATACCAAACAATGAAGCATTTCAGTTGTTATTTTGTCCTGTTTCTCTTCCAAAGAGGTGTGCAAAAGCACAGGCTTGTTGTTGTGATGTTCATTTTAAAATTCTCCACAGATTCAGGAGATTGCAGGCGAGCCGGTCCAGTACGCTCTCTTCTTCTACATCGATTCGTGGATGCACCAAATGCGTGCAGAACGCGATTTTCACTGGGTTTTTTTTTTTGGAAGTCTGGCAGTAACTGTGATTTTGGTTTTATTTTTATACCCTCTTCAAGACAGTCTGTGCTTTCTACTTGCACATCAGCTACTTCAAACATTTCCATACATCACTTTGACAAGAAAAAAAAACACAAACTTGTATGTAAATGGAGGAAAAATAACCCTGTTGACAGCCACAACAGAAAAGGCGAAGGCTTGTATGATGCAAAACATATCACTGCATTTATTATGTGTTCTTTGGAAATGATCCTTGGAAAATCTAGACTAAACTAATCTGGTCTTATTAAAAACAGTTCTCTATCTGAAAGTGTGCTGCGTACATCTGCATACAAGGTCAGCATCTGGCTATCTACAGCAAGAAGAAATGCACGACACAGAATGAAAACCCATTTAAGCAAAGAACATCATTTGTAGCTCTTTTCAACAGCAGCTTTAGGGCATGAATGCAAGCCTAAGGAGAAACTCAGAAGACACAACTGACACACAGAACAGAAGAAAATCTGCTTTTGCTGAGATAAGGAGTGCAAATAAGGATCTCCACATCTTTTTACAGAGCAAACACTGCTTGTTAGAGCAGACCTGCGTGAGTTCACACATGACATTTTAAAAACCAGAGGCTTAACGCAGAAGTGCTTCTCGAGAGCCGGGGCAACAGGCAGCACCAGTGACAAGCCTTCACCCAATTAGGACTGTTTGTGTATCTGAATTCGTGCTTCAGGACAGATGGAAGTGGGTCAGTCAAGCAGACTACCTTTTTTGCAGCTGCACAATAGCTGGTAGCACAACTGACAAACTTAAGGGAAGACAGATGGGCATCAAATAGATGCGCTTCAGCTTTGCTCTAATATGAGCTGACGGTTCTGAACCCATCATTATCAGCCACTTAGATGCTGAAAATTCTGTTTCAGAGCAGCTGTCTCATAGCAGATGAGTCAAACTGAGTTCAGGCCACAGGTATTACCTCTACCATTCATTAACACACGTTTCACTTTAGGTAAACAACTCTTAAGTGAGTTCAAAGGCACATCAACTTGACACTTCAACAAGTTAAGATATTCCTTTGAGCAGAAAACTTTTTGCCAACCTACTCAGTGGGCTTTTTTTTTTTGTTACATCAAACACTCCTTCTTCACGTGGCTGCTGCTCGTGAGCTAGAAGAGCAGAGAGCAGAATGCTGTTTAATGATGCTGGGCATATCTCTCAAAGAGCATGTCTGTGGAGGAGGGCGCTGACCAAAAAAGACATCACAACTGTGATGTACAAACCACTCTACACAACTGCTGGTCTTCTGCAACTATGAACCAGGCCAGAGCCTCTGAACCTCAGTGCACGTTCATAAAAACACAAACAAAAACTATACAAAGAGAAACTGTGATATAAAAGTCACTTTCAGTCAGACAAAAGTATTTCTACATCTAGGAGGAGGAATTGTTTTTATATTAGTGTAGTTCATTCTAGCACATTATTCTTCTGTGCTGATACTGATTTCACTTCCTCTGTGAGTTAAATAATAGAAGAAAAGACTAAGAGATGATATTACTAACAAACTGATTTAGCTCATTGACAGTAAATTAATCTCCATCTAATTGGACTTATACTGTATTATAGTTCAGTGACTTTTTAAAGCATTGCCCCTAACAGTAATTTGAGTTTCTCTTATTTGTAGGGCTGGACCCAAACATGTAAATATCCAGATATTTGTTCATTAGGTAGACATATGGTTTTAAAATGTGGGTATCTGGAGTGGGGTGTTTTGTTTGTTTTTTGTATGTGTGTATTTTTGTGTATGTCACATTCTAATGGAACAGAAGTCAATTGTTTTATGGAAAATGGGGACCCACAACATATTGAGGTCTAATATGGAGTGGGCAGTGAATGCCTCATAAGATTTATGTTTCTGTTAAGTGTATTCAAGGAAAAGGAGCCAAAGTAAATGCAATTCATTCATACTTTGTTTTTGTTTTTTTTGTTTTAGTACGCAGGTGGTCACCTATCTTGATAATCTTTTATGTGCCGCATCTATGCTGTGAATCTGTATAAGTGTAGTGTCAAGTTTGAGGGATGGTTTTATTTTGATGGTCTTTTCTCGGGGTTTGAAGAAATGGAAATAAACTGCGGGATGAGAGATTAGGCTTTTGAGGCACAGTCAACTTGTAAAATGGGGATTTATGGAATTAAGATTCTGCTGGTTAGAAGAGAAAAAGTATCATATTGTATACTATTTCATACATGCATACAACTTTATTTATAAGCCCTAAAACTGCCTCAGTGGACCAAAGTGCTGCACAGAAGAATAAATAAAGAATAAAAACATACAATACACAAATTATGTGAGACATAAAGATTTAAAGAAAATCAAATTTAAAAATTTGTTAAATAAAAATAAACAAATTAAATTAATATATAAAAAACACCTTAGAAGGTGGATATGAGGCAGATTTTAAGTTAAAACAGATAATGAAGGGGTCTGTATTAATGAGCAAAGTCAGATCATTCTGCATTTTTGGGGTGATGGCTGCAAAGACACAGGTCTCCTCTGAGCTTACACATGGTTTTAGGCACACGCAGGATCAGCTGACCTGACTGTGGGTGGGTGCATGAGGAATAAGCAGCTCAAAGAGCTAAGGAGGGCCAAGAGCCCTGAGGGATATCCATATTAAAATGGATCCCAAAATGTACAGGCAGCCAGAGTAATGAGTCTATGTGTTTAAAGACATGCAGCAGCATTCTATACCACCTGGAGATGGGTGGCTGAGTGCCCTCTAACCCAGCAATCAGTGCATTACATTAATCCAGCTGACTGGTAACAAATGCATGGGTACTGTCTCAAAGTGCTGCCTTGGAAGAATAGGCTTTAATTTGGCCAGCTGCCTGGAAGAAACTTGATTTCAGCACCCCTCTAAGCTGACAGTCAGGTTTAAGGTCAGAGTCCATTTTAATACCAAGATTTGCAATGGTTGGCTTTTTATACTGGGCCAAGTAACCCAGATCTACAGGAGGGGCTGCAGTCGTGCCACCAAAACTCACCAACTTCAGGTTTTTTTCTCATGAAAATTTAGGTTTTGAGTCGAGACAATTGAATGACTATCTTATAGAAGATCGTTCTTTTTAAGAGGCGTATGAATCTGGCTGTCGTCTGCATAACAGTGGAATGAAATGAGATGGAACCAAGATGAGAGCAAATAAAGAGAGAAGAGAAACTGAGCCTGAAACTAAGCCCTGTGGACTCCCACATAAGAAGAACTGACACAGAAAGTTCAATGTCTCGGGTACAACCAGGTAAGTATAGCCCACCATGTCAAATGCAGCATTAAAGGTCGTCCAGGGTTTAAATTTTTGGGGGTGTTTTTCCTCCCCAGACTAGATGCAACTTTGCAATCAGACAGGATTTGACTACTGCTGTGTGTGCGATGAGCAAACCAGCCATTTAAGCCAGCGCCCTCCGAATGGTTTACTTGAGCTGCACATCATGTCTGAGATGTAATGAGATACCAAGTGCAACAAACTGAGACCCACTGAAAGCCTTGAACTGTCACATAGATATCAGCATTGACCTTTGGTTATCTCACATGAAGCCCCTGTGATGTGCTGCTTCAGTTTGGTATCAGATCACAGAACAGATCACAGATCTGATCAGATCATCTGCAGACACACACTTGCTTATAATTTCACATTCGCCTCTGCCAGTTTAATCAGAAAGGAAGATCTATTCACAACTAAAAGTAAATGCTTTAATTTCATTGACTCTTTTATAAAAACTCTGATCAACACAGAATGTGTGCCTTCAGTCCCATCACTGACTTGAACAGCGTACCATGCATGTTAAAGAGGAACTCTCAGGAGAGTCAGCTATATTTCATCACCACAGGAGCGCCTGCGCTAACTACTGATATTGCATATTTATAAAAACTCAAAGCACACAAGATTCTTCATAGGACTCATTTCTGCAACAGAGTGCTGTGGCGCAATGATGCAGTGATGAGGAGCAGAAAATCTGATGGAATTGGATAGTATTTACAACCATGCTGAGCTGTAGCAAGGCATAAATACTGATCAGCTGTTGTACTTTATCTTGGCCGGAGCAAAACAGAAATCAAATACATTGAAAAACCTTATCATAAACAGAATGAAAGTATTTCCAAGAAAGAAAGGAAGGCTGACTGTCGTAAGTAAATACGGTGAAGGGTTCACCTTCCTGTAGCCCTTTTCATGCAGCAGTTGCATCATATCACTGACAAAAAGCCTGCCTCATTAAACCGCTGCAGTTCCCCTTCGGCAATTTGCACAGACCAGAATCAGCACAGCGTTGCAACGGCATATGATAACATACAGCATGCCAACATCACAGACACCATCTACGAGCATATCTGAGGTTCCATACACACAAAAAACAGAATTCCAAATACAATCTTTCCCCCCTTTTTGGTGAAAAGTTTTCTGCAATCGCAGTATTATTTCTAGAAATGTTTTCCCACACACATAAAAATGCAGGAAAAAAAAATAGGTCTTTACATGGTGCTGCAATGCTGCAACAGACATGCACCAAAAATGGAGGAGGAAGCGTGGAGCGCGTACATGTGTAGATACTCTAAACACAAGCAGAACTCTAAAGTATGTGGTTTATTCTGCTCATCGTAATACTGTAGTTTAGAAACAGAAGATTTTGCTCAAGCCAGTACTGTTGTTGTAACATTTAACAGGGTAAAGAGTTAGATTAAAGGCGGGGCTATGACATCACCGCATGTAAGCCACATTTTGGTTGCTTAGATGAAAGAGTAAGAGCGACTTTTTTTGGAATTATTTCTTTCTGGGATGTGTGTTAAGACATGCTGACATGGTATGGATACAATGCCAAAACAATCGTTACTTTTTTTTTTTTAATTGCACAGATTTTGCACAGATTTTTATCATCTGTGGTGCAAATGAGCAAAGGATATTTCAAATAATCCAGAGAAATCAGACAGTGACGAAAACAGTTTTTGTTAGTTGCTAGTTGAAATCACATCATGGGTTCAGGAACATTTCTGTTAAATATTATCAAATCATTAATTTAAACACAAATAAAAATTGAATCTCTTCAATGGAAAAGAAATAATTAAACAACTTCCAGACACTCCCACTCTCCCCAGACTGGTCAAAGATGAAGCAAAAAAAAAAAAACTGTCCTGTCCTCTAGTGAATCAACATTTCAAGTTCTTTTTGACATTGAGAGTACTGCAACCTCAGAGTTCACTTTCACATCCGTTTAGTCACTATTAACACTAAACCAAGTTTTTGGGAGCTACATAAGCTAAAATCCGGATAACATATTTATAAATGAAAGTCTGACCACATTCCACATGACTCTGTGGTGCAAGAGTGTGAGAGCTAAACTGGTTTGTCTGCAGTTCAGACCAATCACCCAACGTTAACAAACAAATACATGACAAAAGAGGCCCTGAAGTGACAAGCAGCAAGACTGGCTTTCAAAAATACAAAAACTGGTCTCCCTGATTCCTTAAATGCCAACAGTGTTAACTGGCAGATGTGATGCAACACAACAGAGTGTTAAAGCATGACCCCATTTGACAACATTCATGAAAATAAAATACAAATCTTGTCTTTTTGCTATAACTACATTGTTTCAATCATCTGAAAATCACTGGGTTCTGCTCTTACTTACATTTTACACTATGTCCTGAATTTTTGGGAATAGGGTTTTATTTTGGCATTCATAATTCTCTATAGGAGGAATGCGTTCAGACTGTTGACTGTTTTCTTGTCACGGATTGTGCCACCTCCTCTCTCCATTTCTTTATCTGCTCTAGGTTTTGGACTGTGACAGCACTGTGAAATTAATTCTTACAAGAAACAAAACACCGTTTTAGGAAGAAGCTCAGAGCATCTCAGAGTGAACAAAAGAAAACCAGAACTACTGGGCACAATGATCCCCATGTGCAGACTCAGCACACAGACAAAAGTGTTCAATGGTGCAGAAAGCACGGGAGGAACATGAACAGCACACTGGAAGTTGCTGCTGAGGTATATGAATTTATTTAGAGCATCTTCCATCAGTGTGGATGTTTTTTTTTGGCGGCATGGAGAAAACACGCCTCTAAATGCTTCAGATAAGCAAAATGCTAAAACAT
>JBAMYA010044560.1:0-12382 GCA_037176975.1 Arrhamphus sclerolepis
AGACTTGTAGCAGCGTAGACCTGTAGCAGTGTAGACCTGTACCAGCATAGACTCGTAGCAGTGTAGACCTGTTGCAGAGCAGATCTGTAGCAGCGTAGATCTGTAGCATTGTAGAGCTGTTGCAGCGTAGATCTGTAGCAGTGTAGATCTGTAGCAGTGTAGATCTGTTGCAGTGTAGATCTGTAGCAGTGTAGATATGTAGCAGTGTAGATCTGTAGCAGTGTAGATCTGTTGCAGCGTAGATCTGTAGCAGTGTAGATCTGTTGCAGTGTAGATCTGTAGCAGTGTAGACCTGTACCAGCATAGACTCGTAGCAGAGTAGACTCGAAGCAGTGTAGACTCGTAACAGCGTAGACTTGTAGCAGCGTAGACCTGTAGCAGTGTAGACCTGTACCAGCATAGACTCGTAGCAGTGTAGACCTGTTGCAGCGCAGATCTGTAGCAGCGTAGATCTGTAGCAGCGTAGATCTGTAGCAGTGTAGATCTGTAGCAGTGTAGATCTGTTGCAGTGTAGATCTATAGCAGTGTAGATCTGTAGCAGTGTAGATCTGTTGCAGTGTAGATCTGTAGCAGTGTAGCTCAGAAGAGGTTATAAGTCTTGACTTTATCCGTTCCTGTAACTGCAGCTACGATGCTAACCCTAAAACGTTATTGTTGAGACTGACTTTAGACTTCACCAAAGAGAAATGTTTTAAGTTTGGTTTTAAAGGTGGAGGTGGAATTTGTTTCATTCAATCGTTGTTCTCTTTGTTAAAGGAACATCATTATTTTTGTGTGTCAGAGAAAACATGTTCGTACTTTGGTGGACGTAAAGCTCCTAATTGACTCGCTGCCTCTTAAGATCAGAATAAACTCACTAATGGAGGAACTCTCAGCTTCTCATTACTCACTGAGCTGCATGAAGTGGTTGAGAGAGAAAAAAATCATGAAAGGATTTTTGCCTTTTAAGTGGAAATGTTGGGTTATGTGCTTCTTTGAAGACCCCTGCTGTCTAAACAGTTTTTCAATGTAATAATTCTTCAGGCCGAGGCAACTCTATTTACTTAGAGATCGTATGCATGTCAAACTCATACTCCCTGTAGCACTTGTACTTGTCTGGTCAGATGAACTCTTAATGCAATGTTCAGTTTCACAATGTTGGAAGAATAAAGGAAGTACATTTAGCACACGGTCCAACACAGAAGGTGTCAAAAATGGTCTTCAAACAGGTTAAATGTGTCATAATCAAAACAACTGTAACACAAGTTGAAGTGTGAACCAGCGATCGGTAACGATCCTTTTGCATCTTCACCTTGTCTCTCTTGTCTCAGTCTCAGTCTTGCTGGCCATGCCTCTGGGGGGAGGAGGGAGTGGTGTGAGAATGATTGTCCATGTCCTGGTCAGTGTGTGTTTCATGTGAGTGTATGTCTGTGTATCCGTGTCCAGCCTGGGTTTGGAGGCCCTTTGTTGTTGGGCTTGGGCCTGGGTGGCTCCTTGTGTGGGGGTTCTCATCCTTCCATGTCCTTGGGGGTTCCCGCCTTCCCCCGCTGCTCTCGCACCTAGGTGAGCCTTTGGCTCTGGGTTTTCCACTTTGGAAGTCGGGGTGGGTGCTGGCCCACTGGTGTTGGTTATCAGGGATGGCCCCGTCTCCCTGGGCAGGAGGGCCCTTTGCCGGGCAGGGGACCCAAAGGATGTGGATTACTCAGTCCTGTGCACTGGGTGTCTGGTGCCCAGCAGGGTCCTGACCTGTCACCGTGGTTTTCTTGACTGCCTTCTTTCGCAGTCATGAAGGCTCTACCCAGGACTTCGCTCTGCTGCCTGCTGGGCTGGGGTGGTGCTTGTTGGCGGTGGACTTCCTCCTTTCCCTCTTCTGGTCCCCAGTGGAGGCCACTGGTTGCCTCGGTTTGGGGGTCTTCCATGTCTGCTTCTGGTCTCTTGGGTGGCCCCCTTCCTCCATTCTTAGTGCAGGTAAATCCTTGTATACACTTTGCAACTACACACCCACTTAGGCAGGTTTACACACATCACTTGTATGTTCACTCCACAGACTGGATAGTGACAAATAACTGCAGTGGTCTTGATTCAGTTTCAGAGACTTGTTGATGGTTGCTGTTTTTGTTTCTGCTGTTGTTTGTTTTGTGCTAACATTAAAAAAAAAAAATAACGCATTTAATCACAGTTTGCGTTCCAAACATCACTAAACATTTGTCAGTGCACTATTTCCTGATACACTGATTACAGGAGGAAGTGGGTGAAAGTGTGTTTCTAGGAATGATGAAAGGCAAATTTAAGTTTAAAAAAAGTGACTTAAGCCTTGATAAAAGTGTGGTTTTGTGCAAGAAAGAGCTTGCGTACCACCGAAGCTCTTCAACTATAAGGTACCATCTAAATGCAAAGCAGTGAGCACAGAAACCACCAGAACTGTTGTGCTGTGTTGCATTTGTACTGGGAAGTCGGGATTTCGGAAGTCTGAGTGTGGAATTTCAACTGGAACGGCCCATGAAGTTGGTATTCCAAGTCGGAAAGTCAGAGAATCCTCACCACCCTCGAGTTGACGGTCGAAGATGGCTGCCCGGGTGTAGGATTAGGGTTAGCATTAGGGTTAGCATTAGCAGTCCCGGTCTGAGTATGAGTAAGAGGTGATCAAATGACTGGCTTTGGGTTAGGATCTTCAGGCAAATACAAAATATTATGCAATTAAAATGCAATTATATATATATATATATATGTATATGCATAGATATAGCTATAGATATAGATATATGTGAATGTACATAGCAGAATCGAGCACCAAATAAAAAGACTGAAGCTAAGAGAGAATAAAGAGACAGAATGAGTGAAAATAAAGATGAAACAAAAGGGAGCAGAAATCTCATGTTGTGAATGAGAATAAAAGCCGGGCTGAGTGAAAAACAGCCACATAGGAGACAGCGAGCGGAAGTGGTTGAAAAATGGAGCAAAGATGAAACAAAAGCAGACATACAATTGCAGCAGTCACAAGGCAAAAGATGGTGAATGAAAAATAAGAATGAGGCACTAGAGTGAGAGTGTGAGAGTGAAACACACCATGAAGACAGATGTACTCTGAAAGACGCCGAAGATGATGAAGATCTGGCTGAGGAGAACTGGAAAGGAGCCAAAGAACCTGAGGACAAATGAGGCAAACTGTTTTGAACTCAGATCAGAGGAGGCAGTTATGGTGTGCAAAGTGGTGGATAAGTTTTACCTGAGGTCGTCCAGCTGACCCAAGAAAGCAAAGACACGTCCTGACTGCAGTTATTAACCGCTTTAAAAGCCTCAGAGGCAATCAAGCGTGATACCTCTGAGTTCTGGAGTTAAGGATGAGTGAGGATGTTAGATTTCATGGTGGATACACTAAAGTATCCAGCACTTCCCAACCTGGACTTGAGTCTACTGAGCATGTTTCATAGAGAAAGGGGAAGAATAATGACTGAGTAAAAGCTTTTTTTCAAATCTAAAGGCTCAGACATCATAAAAGGAGTGATGAAGAGATGAAGAGATTGCTGTAATGGCTGCGTGTCAAGCTGGATGATGGAGACGAGGCCAGTCGCATTATTATGTTCCTTTTTGGGGCTATTCAGCCTGAGTCTAACGAGGCCTGACGTTTCATCATTTTCCCTAAAAGTACACGAGACAGGAACTCCTGTTGACCCCGAAACTGGACCTGGACCTGACTGGACTCACGGTTGTCCAGAGATCCAAGTCGCTCCCAATAGAAACGCATAAACTGGAAGAGTTCCTGTCAAGAAGTCATAAAATTGTACATTTCATGATTTTTACAACAAAAAAAGTCACTAGAGTCGATGAGGAACAATTAGCTTTTTTAGAACAAAGTTGTGGTATTGCAAAATATCTACTGGAAAAACAAAAATTTGTTATTTTACAGAAGAAATAATAATAATGCATTTTGATTTTAAAACAAATTACTGATTTTAAAACAGAAATTTGACTTACAACATAAAGTCTTAATTATACGTCAAAAAGTCTCATTGCAACACTAATAATATTAAAAGATAATATTTTTAATGTAATTCTATAAAATGTGTAATTTATTATGAAATTATGCTTTTTTTAAATGATAAAAAATCCACATTTTTCAACAATCTGACGAGTGTCTCTGATTGTATGTTCACTGAGAAAATGTTTTTAGATTAAATGATATTAACGGCTCGTCGTCGCTGCAGCTCAGTGTCCCAGGAGGACACAGTGATGCGTGAATGATTGACAGGTTGGCCAGCCGGCTCCTCCTTCAGCGGTTCATTAGAGGCCATTCTTCCTCCAGCTGATGGTTCGATAAAATCGTGGTTGTTTTGTGCCGCCTCCTCATACGATGACTCATTTCAATCAACAGGTCTCTGACTTGTCTTAGTCGCGTCTGATTGGCTGGCGTGATTACACAAACGCTGAAAGCTGTGACTCAGTCTTCATGAATCTGATCGCCACTTCTCCTCTTCATTCATTTTTAGCTCCTCCACCCTTCCTCCTGGACCTCCCACTCCTTTCTTTTGCTTCTTCCTCTCTTTCTCTCTCTATCTCCGTCTCAGCAGACGTGACACCTCTCACTCTTTGACTTTAGACTTCTTCTCTTCGTATCCCATAAAGCCAAGCTTTTACAGGGAAAGACGCTTTTTTCTCACTCTCTCTCTTCCTGCCTTTTGTTTTTTTCCGACAGAGAAGAATTGAATCTTTATATTTTAAAGCGTGAATGTGGGACGGTTGGATCGATAACGGCCTCCCACTCATGTCGCCCCGGGTGATGAAATTTACAGGTCAGAGTCATGCTGGACATAAATCACAGCTCACACTGATCAATAGACATGAAAATCAATGCAGTCCTCAATTAGAACAACATACTAAACTGTACATGTTCCATTTACTGCACTTCTGCTTTTATCCATCACGTTCATGTTCATGTCCTGAGGAGCAAATGCATAAAGATCTCTGAATAGATTCATGATTAAAACTGGAAAAACACTGCGAGGCAGAACGAGAAATGCAGCTTTGTCAGACATATGCAGGCGGTCCACATTTATAAATATTAATCAGCATCTTTGCAGATGCAAAAACTTAATTCACGCTTAATAACCATGAATCACCGCGAGCCAATGTACGCACTCCTAATTATTTACACACAAAACACGTCTCCGATTATTACACAAAGAAAACGTGCACACTGCTGTCAGGTTCTAACAGTTTTCTTTTTATTTGTTACAAGATTCATTTATGTTGGTTTAAAATAAAAGGAGAATTTTCTACACAGACACCTGTTTTACCCAGAACTTTGTTGTTCTTACTTTTCATAAAACTGCCTGTGTTTTAACTTGCAACTGAAGGTTCGTTATGTTTTTATGTAAACCTGATCAAGGTCCCTTTTAAAAAGAACCACAAATATGAGGCTTAGGTTTGATCAGTTCCCAGTAAACGAGACTTTTCTTCTTGCCAAACAGCAGCATCTCTTTCACAGCTCATTTTCTATTGATTGTTGATGAAATAATTGTATTCTTTTTTGTCAAATATCAGTTTCTTATATTTAGAGCTTTAGGTGCCTTTTTGAAATCAGGGAACGCAGGTTTGCTGCATTCTGATGCAGTGAATCTTTGTATTCTATGAATGAATAAAAGAAAAATAGAATAGTTTTCTGTCTGTAACAGCTGATCAGCATTCATTCTAAAGTCTGTGACATTTTTAAAGATTTTACTGAAAGCCCTATTCTGGATACAGCTAATTACCTAAAATACGTCTTGAATGCAGAGCAGCTAATCGTCTTCCTGTTCACGTCTCCTGTTTGTCTTTTCACTCATAAATTCTGATGCTCTTCCTGCAGAAATACACAAACAAATTTAATCTCACTTTGCTTGATTCAGTAAAATAACTTACTCATTCGCTTCAGTTCATCTCCTCAAAGTGATATTTGTTTTGAGCGGCGTCATATTTATTCAGATTGGAGACAAATTAACACATTTGCTTTTTATGGATGAGATATTTTTACTAAACTAAAACAGACGCCGCAAATGTTTCATGTGTGAGAAACTAGAAGCAATTCATGCATATGTTCAGCACATTGTCTTTGTCTGTTATTGTGACTTAATGTGAAATTAATGAAAAAAAAATAGTAAATTAAAGGGGGTTCACTTACTTTTTCTTGCTTAGCTAGGTGTATAATCCTGATACTGGAGGAGGATACTGCAGAAGATGACATCCCACAGCCCTGGTTGATGAAGGTGTACTTATAGGACAGTGATTATGTTGTGTCAACAGGCCAGTTTACCTCTGAACCATCAGGAACTACATGTGGAGTTCCCCAGGGCTCCATGTTGGGGCCTCTCCTGTTTAACATCTACAAGATTCAAAAAATAAATAAATAAATAAAAAATAACATATACAAGATTCCACCAGCTCAGATCATAATAAACAACAAGGTAAGATACCATAACTATGCAGATGACTCACAGCTTTACATTACAACGTCAGACTGATTTTGACGACCCGTTGGATAGCAGTCCAACTGTCCAGGTCCAGATCTTTCTGTGCCATCTCCATCCAGGTCTTTCTCTAGGTCAACACCACAAATTGTTGTTATCCAGATTTAAAATCTAAGATCTGGAAAAATTAGATTATTCATCTTGTTTTAAGTAGTCCATATATAAATTAATATATAAAGTAATGATGACTTAATTATGCAGGAAATCTTAAATTTAGTCGTTCCCTAATAAAACAGATGACGCTGCGTTTAGATTCTGAAATACATATTATTTATTTCTGCTGTTGCTACGATTCAACGTTTGTTCAGTGTAACACGCTGTAAATTAATTATCCGCTAATTTAATGTTGTGTAATGTGACTTGAGTTAATCTGATAAGACTGTAAAATCCTACAGGTCAACCCGACGTTCAGGAAAGTAACGGCTATTTAACGGTCAAGTCATCAAAACGAAAAGGTTAACTACGGTAGTTGGACATGAAGTAGTGGTGAGTTCCTGATTTGTTTCCTGATAATTAATCAACATTTTTTTGAACCTTATTGTAAAGTTTTACTGTTTCGTTTCACTTCACAGACTCTGTTTCCCGTCTTTGGTTATAAGGGCATGAAAGAGTTTCTCCAAAACAAGCTTACAAATGTGATAGGAAAGAAAATATATTCATTTAGTCGATATCTGAAAATCCTTTCACTCTGAAAAAGACACTTTAATGTTTTAAGTGCATTTAATGATTCATTTGAGCACATCATCACTCAGCGCCTGATAAAAGTGCTCAAGCTGTAAAATATATGAAGACTTTCTTAACATCTGGGTTAATGCATTATAAAATGTTGACCTACATTACAGAGCTGCTGTTGTAAATCTTTTAATTATTTGTTACAGGATTTGAATAAGTTTGTTGGTTTTTAATCATTTAAGCTTCTCAGTTTCATGGCTCCTTCTTACCAAACCATACTTCATACCATACTTTTTAAAAAAGAAAAAAATGGGAAAACCCATAAAAACTTGTAGTTATCTGGTCCGTGAGAGCGTTGAAGGACGATCATCAGCTTCTAGCTAGAACTTTTCTGAGGAAATCTTTGATTCAGTCCTGACATCAAAAAGTGGAACAACTGTTAATAAAATAACATTGGAAATGAGATGCTGATTGGTCAGGACCAGCACAGGAAAAATACCTGGACATGTTGTCACTCCACTCATTTTACCCAGGATGCATTAGTGTAAAGAGCATTATAACTTATGAAAGAGCATTATAACTTGTTTGAAGTGTAGTTTAAAGATGTTTTATGCAAGAATGTAATTCTAACTTCAAATTTGTGGTTAATTGATCGCAACAGAGCATATTTAAAACACTTTTATTCACACTTGAGGCAGTATTCTACATTAATGCTGCCATAAGAAGTGGAACAGAAGTTTGTCAAGGACACTGATACAACTTTAAAGCATCACTGACTGGTTTTGGTCTGATGGTTCTGGTCTGGTCTGGGCATATTTCTTCCAAAACACGTGGAATTCCGAGTCATCTGATCAAAATTCACATTTATGGTTAATCCTCGATCCCTTAGACTACATAGATGTGAAGACAATGTCTTGACATGGTTAATACAAGGATTATTTAAAAAATAAATAAATAAAAAGAATTTCGAAATAAAGCAGCATTTCTCAGTGTATCTGCTTTGTAAATCATGACAAACTTTCCCAATAATAATCCCCTGGCTTAATGATTAACAAGTTTCTCCAGATTCCTTGGATTGTTTAATGATATATTAAATTCAATTTGAATTTGAGGAGCATTGTTTTGAAACACTTGTTTCCCCACCTTTGATCGTCCTTTGCCGCTCAGACTGCTCTGAAGCCCAGTTATCAGCCCTAAATTGTGCCAACATGCTTAAACCTGAAATGCAGAAGTGGATTTTCAGCATATTAATGAGTCGAATTCAGCTGAGGAGACAAAACATGAAACACCACGGCTTCATGTTGCCTGCAGTGAAGTCAAAGTCAAACTAAATGAATAATTATTTCTTTTTTGAGTGTGTTCCATCTTTTATTTGCATTTAAATTGATTCATGTCATCCATGTATATTTTGGTTATTGTGGAATTTGGTCCAAGACGAATGTCATCAGACAGATAGCTCTTTAAAGTTTGTCTCCTGCATTTTATGGATCATAAAGCCCGGCTGTTGTTGCCAAATCATTATAGCTAACAACTTCATTGTTCATAGATGCTGCCAGAAATGCTCTGAGCAGCCAGAGCTGCAAACAAAAGAACATCTGGGCCACTTTTATGTCCTGAACCAGCAGCGTTGAGGTTTTCATCCATATTTAGTGTCTCACAACAAGCATTTCTCATTTCTAATGTGGTCTCAAGACCACGTCAGCATCATCATATGTGTTTGAATCTTCCATGTTGGACCCCCCGTTGTGTTGGTTGTCGTGTCTTTCCTGTCCTCAGACCCCCAACGGTCAGATGACCGGTCAGACAGATGGCTGCCTGTCATGAGTCATGAGCCTTTTTGTTCCCATCAAACGGGACTCATTTATCTCCCCTGTTGCCTCGTCCATGCTCAGGATGGGGGTTAAACTGAAATAAGGATTTTGAAAAGAAGTAAAAAAGAAGTAAAGATTTAAAATTGTTTTAGATTTCCTTGCCAAGATATTTTTAATCATTTGTTCCAAAATGGACTGATCTGCCTGCATTCATTTCAGTTGTATTTGACTTATTTTGCTCCGAATCAGGGAAAAGAAAAAGCTTTATGCTGTCTTTCTTAAGGTTGATTCACTGTGAGCGTTTCACCTGTGAGTAGCAACTTTAATCTTAAAGTACAGACATTTCAGACTAGTTCACATTAAAATTAAAATAAGATTCCGTTTGATGGAATATGTTCTCACTTTTAGGAAGCGTTGTCCTGGTGACAGCCAAAGGAGGCCCTAGAAAAAAGAAAGAAAAAAAAGCCTTAACAGTTGTCTCTTCTGACCATTTTCAAAGTCAAACATTAACGATGATGAATTTAGCTCACTGAAAGACGTCATGGAAAAAGACATTAGGAGTAAAAAGAAGTGGTGATGGAGGAGAAAATGAGAGATTGGAGAGCAATAGTAATCCTGGATGGCATCTCATTTTAACAAAGATGACAAATTGTGTAATTAAAAAAAGAAAAGTTTTCCTACTTGCCTCAACTGTCCCCCATTAATCAGACGGGGAGGGAATGAACTCCACATCCTCCAGAGAATCAGAGGCTGCAGTTGAAGCTGGGAGGAGGTGGGATTTGAAGAGCAGAGACATCAGAGAGACCTCATGACCATCTGACCATCTGCTCCCAACGGGTCGCCTGTCTTTACTTTCTTATTCCCTTCATTTATGAAAAATAGCATCTTAATATACGTTTTGATTTCAGCTACATTTCCAAGTTGTCATGAACTTGGACTTGTTGCTTCATACTGACTGTTTGCTGAAAAGACAAAAGTCGGGGAGGTGAAACATCTTTCAAGAAAAAGGAGACGGGTCTGATGGTTCACATTCAGACAATGTTGATCATTCTACACTGGACAAAATCCATTATCAGGAAACATCAACCATATAAGACGACTGACGGCTGTCCCTAGACAAGAGCTGGCTCTCTCTGGGTGTGGGTTGGCTCTCAGTGGACGGGAGTCAGCTCTCACTGGTCAGGAGTTGCCTCTCACCAGATGGGACTTGGCTCTCCGTAGACAGGAGTCGACTCACAGTGGACGGGATTCAGCTCTCGCTGGACGGGAGTTGCCAGATGGGAGATGGTTCTAACTGGACAGAAGTCGGCTCTTGCAGGACAGGAGTCACCTCAAACTGGATTGGTCAGCTCTTAGTGGGTGGGAGTTGGCTCTAAGTGGACAGGAGTTGGCTCTCGCCAGACGGGAGTCGACTCTAACTAGATGGAGGTCGGCTCTCGCTGGACGGGTGTCAGCTCCAACTGGACGGAAGTCAGCTTCAAACTGGATTGGAGTTGGCTCTCTCTGGGCCGGAGTATGCTCTAAATGGATGAGATTCAGCTCTCAGTGGATGGGAGTCGATTCTTGCTGGACAGGAGTTTGGTCTCAGTGGACAGGAGTAGGCTCTCGCTGGACTGAAGTGGGTTCATCTGACTTGCTATATTGGCTCCATCTAGCGTTGGTTATGTTAAAAGCATTGTCTCGTGAATGAGCGACACATCACTGCTGTCCACAGACGCACAATGCAGTCAGTCATGCGAACGTGTGAATCCATCATAACTTAAAGGTCCCATATTGGACAATGTTGACTCTGTCCATATTGATTAGGCACCATAAACATTAATTTTATTTTGATCATAAATGAAAAACTCCGATTGTACACCTTAAACCTCTATATCCTGTGTGCTGTGGTGAGAATCTTGTTTGGACCCCCGCCCCTGATCACTCTGCGATTATTGGTTCCCTTCCTTAACCAATCACGTAATGCCAGCCACCTGCCACAATGATGGAGAGAATTGGTGGCAGTCCCTGTCATGTACTGGGCTGACCTGGACTAGAGTTTAGAAGACCAATCTGCATCATTTGAGCAGCTCTTAAAATCCCATCTGAAAACTGGGTATATGGATTTTAATGGCCGCTTTCTCTCATTAGCAGTTAATTTTGAGGGAAGTGTTAAAAAAAAGAATCTTCAGGAGCTTCAGTTGAATTTGCTGCTGTCATCTGTGACACTCCTGTTGCTATTTTAAGGAATGCTCACCCAGGAAGGTGAAGCTAAAGGCACTTACACTCAATTTCTTCCAGCGATGGAACATTTGGTCACACTTTCACTGTCTCAGAACAAGACGGAGGTGACAGACAGTCACCAAATGCCAGTTCACTTCCTTTTCCATTTACCTTTTAATGCATCTTACCTCTTTCATCCTTTGGCCTGTCTGTCTTTCCCATATGAGACTTTTTTATGATCTCTGTGTCACCTTGTTTCCATCCATGACACACAAAAATTAAGATATAAAGTAAAAAGTAACTCCTTTAAAGATATTACTTCATTTTAACCGTTAGTAGCTCCAGAGTGGCTTTTAACTGTGAGGTTTTCCAAGAAAATATTATTTCTGGATGACAAACATCAGAAATCACAAAGAGAGGCTCTTCCTGGAAATTAGCAGATTCAGTGTTTTCTGACTGGTTAAATTTCTGGAGGCTTGCTGATGGCTAGAGCTGGTGAGTTATCTTTAGACACTCTTTTAAACATATTATAAAATTATGAAAAAAATCTTATATGAATGACCCGGGCATCATGTTTACTGCAGCTCATGTGCAGTTGGAGTACATGAACAAATATGGAAGCTGACCATAAAGCCATGTTCATCATCAGCCACCAACTCAGCTGTTTTAGCTTGACTGGTTCAACTTATGCTAAATTGTGATGCTAATTTATATATATATATATATATGTATATATATATATATATATATATGTATAGTTATTCTGAGTATAAACAAACTGTCACCACCAAAAAGACATCTGTAACAAGTGCTGCTCACGGGGTTTGACCTGTTGCAGCAGAGGAAGTCAGTGATGCTTTGTCCTACATATCATGGTGATGTTGGGTCCTGCAATGGTGATGCTGGGTCCTACCACGGTGATGTTAGGTCGTGCTATGGTGATGTTGGGTCCTACCATGGTGATGTTGGGTCCTGCAATGGTGATGTTGGGTCCTACCATGGTGATGTTGGGTCTTACCATGGTGATGTTGGGTCCAACCATAGTGATGTTGGGTCCTACCATGTTGATGTTGGGTCCTGCAATGGTGATGTTGAGTCATACCATGGTGATGTTAGGCCCAACCATAGTGATGTTGGGTCCTACCATGGTGATGTTGGGTCCTACCATGGTGATGTTGGGTTCTACCATGGTGATGTTGGGTCCTACCATGGTGA
>JBAMYA010044561.1:0-12380 GCA_037176975.1 Arrhamphus sclerolepis
CAAGCCTTTTATTGTTTTAATATCGCTGATTATGGCCTACAGCTTAAGAAAACCCAAATATCCCATCTCAAAATATTAGAATATTTCCTCAGACCAAGTAAAAAAAAAATTTATAACAGAAAAACAAAATCAAACATTTGAAAATGTCCATTAATGCACTCAGTACTTGGTTGTATATTATATTCATTATCAAATGAAGGAAGCAGAACTGAAAGAAAAGTGGCCCAACTTTGTAAGCACCCTGTCCCTCCTCTTTGTTTCCTCTACACCACATATGTTTTACTATATGTTTTTTTTAAACATATATGGCGGTTGTGTTATGAGGGAACTGGAGGAGTAAGGTAGCTGACCAATCACAGATGCGTTCCATCAGCAGGTGCTCTGTCATTTATACAGACAGTTAGAAAACTGGGGAGGTGTTCGTTACCCCTCAGAGAACTGCCGTACAACGTCAGAGAGGGGTCTGTGTGTCTCTGAAGTGACGGAGTCGGAGAAGCATAAACCAGCCATTGCTGCGGTTTCCTCATTGGGTGAGGATGTTGCTTTGGAAACAGCATGCAAACCAGACTCGGGGGGCACATGATCTTTCAATAATATTGGTCTAGGCAAATTCGGTATCTTCCTCCTTCTCTAACACAACACCACATACGCTTGTCTGTCCTAGTATGGAGGCCATCCTTCTCTCAAACGGCATCAGTTTGGGTATGCCCTAACCCCTACCTGCCACCTGGGGTTAACATGCTCTGGCGGTGACATGTCAGTGGTCTTTTTGCCTTCACCTTCAAGTCTGACCACTTCTTCATCCCAGCCATGGTCCTCTCTGTCCCACACACTGAATTAACAGTGGTAACATGTTACCAATCACAACAATTCTTTGTATTTTTAACGCCACTACTATGCTACCAAACAGGATATCTTTTCGACTCTCACCCAACCATCGATTTCTGTCTTGTTGAGGTTTAGTTTCTTTCTTCTTTTCTCCGTGGTTGCCATTGTTAATCATGAAATAACATTGCTAAGTTGGCTCATTTAAATACACATTCACATTCATGAGGTGCTTTGCATTGATTGTTTATGGTTGAATGTGGGTGTGTAGAGGGCAGAACAGGAGGGGCGACCTTGTACGCAAACACTGAGGTGCAGCTGTGATTTATAAAGGGAAATTGCTTGCTGGTGTGCTTTTTGGCTTTTGGGCATAAGCACACTTTTAGTTTAGATCCTACACAATGTTTTATAAAGTTGTTAGTGGCTGTCATGACAGTATTATTCAAAGGGAGACCGTCAGGCTGACCAAGGAGTCCGACAGTGCTTGGTTAGCCTGTTGGACTCCAGAGGCAGCAGACAAGTACCGACAGGCCAAGCAGACTGCGTTTTGGGGCAAAAACTCGGGTGTGGAAGGAGTTTGAAGAGGCCATGGTGCGCTCCTTTCAATTGGCTCCGAGAAATATTCTGGCAAACTGTCAGGGACCTCAGGTGGGGAAACCGATGCTCCACCAATTCTGTGTACATTGAGGGTGGGATGCTGTTGACTTCGACTGGAGATGTTATCAGGTGGTAGAAGGAATACTTTGAAGATCTTCTCAGTCCTACCAACACATCTTCCAGGTGGACTCACCAATTACTGGAGCTGAGGTCACAAGGTAGTTATGAAGCTACATGGTGGCAGGGTTCTGGGAGTGGAAGTGATCTGCCCTGAGTTCCTCAAGGGTCAATAGGAATTTGCCCAACTGGTTATTTGTGGACCTGAACGTGTCCCTTGGGGTATCCTGTGACAGTTGGACTCTGCCAGGACTGCCCTTTCTCAGATTCTGTTCGTAACTTTCTATGGACAGAATTTCTAGTACCTGTCAGCTGGGGGACGGAGGGTTTCCGGTTTGGTGATCTCAGGATTGCCGCTGCTTTTTGCAGATAGTGTGGTCCCATTGGCTTCATCGAGAAGGTGGCAGGGATGAGAACCACCACCTCTGACTCCGAGACCACGGTTCTATGTTGGAAAAGGGTCAAATACGGTCTCTGGTTTGGGAGTAAGAGTCTCCCTCAAAGGGGTTCGGTCCCTTTAGTTAGATTTTACATCCATGACAACCATATAGGGGATATATTTGTACCACATCAGATAAATTTATATTAAGCAATAAAGCTGACCAATCAGATGCCTGGGTGTCATTAGACATAGTTGACTGACAGCTAGCTGTTGGCTCGGCTGTTTTGATAACTTTGTCCTTCCTTTTAGCGACATGGCACTAATAAATGGGCTTCAAATGCTCTCTATACAAATCTATGAGTCATGTGACCACAGCCTGTGGCCATTTACAAATGATGCTGCTATTGCAGTCATTAATGCTCATCTTATCTTCAGTAAAAAATATGTCGATTCTTTGGAATCCTCAGTGCAGCTGTGTTTAACATGGCATCAAAGTGACTTTTTCTTGATATGGTTGCATTAAGAAAAGACATAGCAGCTGATGCTTATTTGGAAGTGGAAGGCGTTCGGTATTTTGATTCAGCATGGACCGATGGTCACATGGGCTTGATGAGTCACGCCTTATCTCCTCTGGACAAGGTGAGTATTTCACAACGCAGTTCATTCCCCTTCTTCACACAAGATTGTAGCGGCTAACGTTCTGTGGCCACTTCAGTTGTGAAAAACACAAGACTATAAATAATTAATTTCACTGAAAGTCTGCAAAAGTATTTACTGTCACAAGATATTTAACTGGGTCACACAAAATGAGGTGGTTGCTGTGATAGCTCAGGAATGCAAGGTACATCGAATGCACCATGATGGGATGATGAGGAAACTTGAATCATTCTACTTTGAGCTTGGTGTGTTACAGTAAATATTATCAGAGCTGTTTTGACATGTGAAGACCTGCGGTGATTGCTGTGTTGTGTTGCAAACTGTCACCCATTTCTGTCTCTACAGGTATTTTTGAATACTTGTTTGATTGTGCTAAATAGCTTAAGGCCACCAAAAGTGGCTAGATGGGTTCTGTAGAATTGACAGAGCTGCAGGTGTGGATCAAATCACCTGACTGAATGTGACAGCTATCCCAGTGTGACCTCTGATGAGTCATATGACTCTCTTCGTTTCACAATTTTTCTGATCTTTGAAGAGGATTGTAACACAGTGCATGTACTCAAATTAAATCTGAGCTACTTAACTTGAACATTTATACTTCAAACTACTTCACATCTCAAGTGATTTACTTGGCATGTCAAATACTATTTCATATCAGGCTTCATGATCACCATGGTTACTGTTAAAGGGCCAGGTAATCTTTACTTTAGGGATTGAACTTTGTACAAAAGGCGAGGTATATGTTAAGAAATGAAAATGAACCTATGAGTGCAAATGACCAATATATATGACTATATAGTCATAAAAGTTAAATAGAAGTATTTCCTTGTTTTTTGATGTTTGATCGACATCCATTGTTTTTTTGCACTGCATTCTTGGTACCAGTGTCTTTTGACCTTTGACTCTACATTTTTCTATTTGCTGGAAGTAAAAGGACTGCTGCACTGTATGGCATTGTTGATGGGCAACATTCTTTCAATAATATGTTTTTCAATAATAACTGCTGTGCTGTTACTGTCAACTCAGCCAGTTGGTGTATGACTATTATGCTTGGGTATGCCATCAAAAGTGCAATATTTGTCCTTAAATCACAATTTTTTTGTTGAAAAATGGCAAATTTTAAAATATTTCAACTTTTTTTCGTTACAAAAGTTCACAATAATTTACATTTATAACTGTAAATTTTAATTTTTTTTCCTAAAATCACCAATGTAGAAAAAAAGTGACTTTTTCCATTAAAAATAAAGGTTGTTTTCTTTTTTTTGCTATGAAATTGTGTACTTTCCAGTATCAAGCTTTCTTTTTCCTTTGTTTTTTTTTTTTTGTTTTTTTTCAACCTCAGTCACCTTTGTTATGAAATCGCAAATTTAACAAAATTGTGGCTTTTTAACGTAATATTGCATTTTTTTGTGTTGTAAAACATCAAATTTTTTTTTTACATAAAATTATGATTTTTTCAAATTGTTATAGCATTTTTTTAATCCTAAACACATTTAATTTTTGTCATAAAAAAAAAAAAGAGACAGAATCATAACTTTATGACAAAACGTTGCAACTTCTTGATGTTTCACAAGAGAACATGTACGGACACGTATTGAGAAATGCTTTGCTCTCCACTTGAAATTTCCAACTTGGAATGTGAAAATTTTGTCTTCTGGATGCAAATGATGCTCAATAATTGCAGTTGTTAATGCTCATTTCATGCATTGCTCATCTTCAATACAAAATTATGTTTAGCAGACTATGTAGGTATGTCTATTGTTAGAATATAACACATAAACTAAAGGTATTAAACCATTTACCTTTCTTTACTTGTTCACAGATTTTTGTACTGGTTCAGGGAAGGTGACATGAATGTTATATGGGTATACGGGCATAACTTCGGAGGCCCTAAAGGGCCATACATGCACACATTTTATTTCCACTGTTTTCTCGTGAAAACAACATAATTTTCCCGTGATAACGACATAACTCCACCGTTTTCTTGTGATAACGAGATAATTAATTTGAGATCTCAAGAAAACTAAGAAAAAAACATCTCTGCACACTTAGGTCCATGCAAACAAGTGTATTTTTTATCAAGCTTTCGGTTTATCGACCTTCATCAGGGCATTGCAATGCCCTTGAGATCTCAAATGAATTATCTCGTTATCACGGGAAAACGGAGGAAAAATAATTCGTTATGACGAGAAAACGGTGGAGTTATCTCGTTATCACAGGAAAACGAGAGAAATAAAATGTATGAATTTATGACCGTTTAGGGCTTCCGTACATAACAAACTAGATCCAGTCTTTTGAATTAGAAATGAACTTCAGCTGCAACCAAGCACCAACCATCCCACTTCTCGGAAGCTCGTCTAGGAAGTACGTTCCTTGACTGACCACTAGGTGCTGGGTTCAAAACAGATCAAATCCCCATTGACCCCCAAGTTAAAACTGCAAACTTTGCAGCAGAATTTAATGTATTTAAAGTCTGGTGTAAAGAAAAAAAAAGAAGAAAAAACTCTCTGCTTATTGCTAGAAGAGCTAGTAGACATAAACTAAATGTTACTTTAGAAACATTTAAATATTGTTTTACTTTTTCACTGAGGTTAGTTTCTTTTTTGTTTTTGTAAACTGCTTCCCCTTTAAATCTTTTGGCAGGAGTTTACTTCCGCCTCTGAAGCCCCGCCCCCCCAGACGCACTATAAAGCTGGTTGTGTTTCTGTTTTCTCCAGTCTCGTGATTTAAGCAGCTTGCCGCCCTACGCAGTATGCTGAAATTTACTGTTTTGTTGGCGGCTCTGGGCTGCTACAGCTGCCAGGGGCGGCAAGACAACAACTACGACTTTGAGGAGATTAAACCATCCTTTAAGGCTTCGAAATACGGATCTTTGTGGCCTCTGCCGCAGAAAGTGCAGATATCCGATGCTGCGTTCATGTTGAGCGGCTCCAGATTCAAAATCATCGACGCGAAAGAGTCGTCTGCTGGTCCGAGCTGCATCCTGCTGCAGAACGCATACAGGAGGTGAGATGATGAGTCTAACTCATCACTATTATTTTTTTATATTTTCACTATTTTTAAGTTTTACGTTTAGTTTCTGTATGGAGAGATTGCGGCGCCGTGATGCCTTCAGGAACAACTTTCACTCCTTCCTGTCTCTCCAGGTATTTTGATTACCTGTTTGGTGGTGTCAAGCAGCAGAAGGCCAGTAGAAGTAGACAAACGGGCTCAGAGCTGACCGAGCTACAGGTGCTGATCACATCACCTGACTCTGAATGTGAAAGCTATCCCAGTGTGACCTCCGACGAGTCATGTGAGTCTCCTCACTTCCTCATTCATGCCATCATTTTCTTAAATATTTTCGCTGGTGCTTCTGTACAGGTGAGTAATTCAGAAATAATACATAAACATACGGCATCGTTTTTGCCTCACTCAACTTTTCACTAAACTTTAAATAAAGAATAAAGAGAGATAACTGTAACTTTATTCAAAATCAGAAGTTTGCTAAGATTACTATGCCTTTTAAACAATCTGGGAAAGCCTAGATGCTGGATTAGGTTAATTGACAACATTTTAGTTAATTGCGAGGCAACTCAAACGCACTGCTTCCTTTTATGACATCTTTGGAAAATTGTAAGAAACCAGCCAAGATATCAGGAAGAGAATTGTGGTCCTCCACAAGTCTAGTTCATTCTTGGGGATAACTTGAACCTGTACTCGACCCAATGAAGCTACCCTGTATCATAATACTACCCTTGCAGGATTGGATAGTAAGCACAAGGCATGATGGGTACATCACTACTTCTCAAACTGACATGCTCGCCACTCTCTAATCTTTGCACTCTCTACCAGATAGAAGCTTTTTATGTCTAATTAGCCTCACTAATAAGTGGTTTTCCTAAAGCTACACGGCTGTTTTTTTTTTCTTAACCCAAATTTACTAGTTTCATTGACCTCCTGAGTTCAGATCAATAATTTGAGCCTCTTTGGAGTATTGTCATGCATCTTTTTTTTGTTTTTTTTGTTGACCATATATAGATAATGTTTCTTTAATTTGCTTTTATTTCCAGTCGTATGTTAGCTTGGAGGAAAGAAACTACATTTATTAATGCACACGCTTTGTAAGAACTACAACGTAATATAACTTCAGTCTTTTTAGATCAAGAATTTACAGAAAACACAATTTATTTTATTTATTTTTTACAAAGGTGCAGTTAAAACAGAAGACTAGTCTAGTACAGTCCAAACACAATCCACTTCAGTTCGGTTATATTCCTGTTCACTGTAATTCAGTTAATGCACTTCATTCCAATAGTACGGAAGCCCTAAAGGGCCATACACGCATACATTTTATTTCCACTGTTTTCTCATGATAACAAATTATTTTTTTCCTCCGTTTTCCCGTGATAACGAAATGATTAATTTGAGATCTCAAGAAAACTAAGAAAAAAAGCCTCTGCACACTTTGATCCATGCAAGTGTATTAATAAACAAGTGTATTTTTCACCAAGCTTTCGGTCTATCGACCTTCATCAGGGCATTGCAATGCCCTTGACATCTCAAATTAATCATCTCGTTATCACGGGAAAACGGAGGAAAAAATAACTCGTTATCACGAGAAATAAAATGTATGCATGTATGACCGTTTAGGGCTTCCGTACAATAGAGTCCAGATTCAAAGTTCAACAGCATATTAAAATACTTGTGGGACGTGTTTCGATCTGAGCTTTCAGTAAAAAGAAAATGAAAAGTGCTATCTTTGCTAACTTACTGATTTCAGTTGACTGTAAATCATCTTCTACAGGACAGTAAATATAATGTAAAACTGTGTGTCTGCAGACGAGCTGTTGGTGGATCAGCCAGTCGCCGTCCTGAAGGCACCTACGGTCTGGGGAGCCCTGCATGGTAGGAATTTACTCATTTATATGCCTGATAATTTTCTAATTTTGGCCTATACATATTTTTTCTTTTTCTTTAAATATGACTTTGCTCTTAAGGCACTTTGTCTTAGTTTAACACAAAGACTGGAAACAAGGAAATGATGCCAGTGGCTCTGAAGCTAAATATCAGGAAGTACTAGACTCCTGAGGACCGCAAAACTGCTGTCCACTGGAGGACAGAACTCTCCTGCTTTAGTCTGGACAGAAAATGGCCTGTTTTATTCCCTTTTTGTACTCGAAGAAGGCGACATTTGAGTCTTGTGAACGAAACTTAAAATATCAATTTATTTTGATGTAGATCTGTGCCCCCCAGGTACTCATGAAGATGACAGTGACTGTAACACCTGACAATAATCACAGAGGAACCTTAAGAAAGTTGATTTTTCTTTTTTTAAATTGTAGGTCTAGAAACTTTCAGCCAGTTGGTGCATGAGGACGATTATGGAGCTGTAAGTCAGAAACCTCTGCCATCGTAACGTGAGAACTTCTTTGACGTCCTACACGTGAGACGAGCGTTAAATTTTGCTTTCTTTAAATTCAGAAAAACATCAACTCAACAACAATCAGTGACTTCCCAAGATTTGCTCACAGAGGCATCTTGTTGGACACCTCACGGCATTTCCTTCCCATTAAAGTCATCTTGGCGAATCTGGTATGGAAAGAAAAAAAAAAAAATCATATTTCCTTGTTTATAATTTGTTGTTTAGTTTTAAACTGCTCTTTGCTTTGTTCTCTCATACAGGAGACGATGGCGATGAACAAATTCAACGTCTTCCACTGGCATATTGTTGACGATCAGTCCTTCCCCTACATGAGCCGAACGTTCCCACAGCTGAGCCAGCAGGTCAGCGCTAAGACTGTTTTGTGGTAAATCTCAGTGAGGAGATGATGTTTTCATACCACAGGCACCGTTTATCCATTAAACATGTTCACAGGGAGCTTATCACCCGTACACCCACGTGTACACGCCTGCAGATGTGAAAATGGTGATTGAGTTTGCTCGTATGAGAGGCGTTCGAGTCATCCCTGAGTTTGACACTCCTGGTCACACGCAGTCCTGGGGTAAAGGTGAGTCTTTCAGACGTTTCAGTTGCTTCATCTTTTGTTTTTTTGTTGTTGTCCTTTCTTAATATCCTTTTCCCATGTGTTTTCCACTCAGGCCAGTCGAATCTGCTCACGCCCTGTTACTCCACCTCTGGACCCTCCGGCACCTTCGGACCGGTGAACCCCATCCTGAACACCACGTACGACTTCATGAGCCAGTTCTTCAAGGAGATCAGCGCCGTGTTCCCGGACCACTACGTTCACCTGGGAGGAGATGAGGTCGACTTCACATGCTGGTGAGACTTTTTACGCTTCGACTCAGCCTTCATGATCAGACAGATGTTCAGCTGCTGTTTTCGTCCTGCAGGAAGTCCAACCCAGACATCCAGAAGTTCATGGAGCAGCAAGGCTTCGGACAGGACTACAAGAAGCTGGAGTCTGTCTACATTCAAGAGTGCGTTTCTTTTACAGGTTCACTTCCTTGCATGAAAGTGAGACTATTTTATTAACTTTTCCAACATATTTGGTTCCGTTAGACTTCTGGATATTGTTACCACCACCAAGAAGGGTTACATCGTCTGGCAGGAGGTCTTCGACAACGCGGTTAAGGTAGGATGCTCGCGTTACCGTACGTAGGTGCACAGACCAGTTTATTTCTTATAGTATAATATGAATTCATTCATTAAGAATAATAATAATTAACATAAATAAATAAATTGAAAACACCAATTTTAATTTGTGGTTGGACAGAAAAAGGAGTAAAAACAAAAAATAATGAATAGTGCAGTGAAATTTGACTAAATATAATATACATTATTTATTTATTCATTCTAAATGCACCACAGCTCAGTTTGTGTTTGTGGGTATTGACACATTTTATTCTACTTTTTTATTTCTTTTAAACAAGTGACGTATTTTAAGCTGCTGACAAATATGGACTTTAAATTCAGAAATCTAAACGTTGCTCCCAGAATATAAACATTCAAACATGGAGGACGTCAATTACAGCTTTAATCTAGTGGGGGGGGGGAGGTAAAACCATCCTTGGGGTGTCTTCTAATTTTATTTTTAAACTTTTTGTTGCCCCCCCATCTTCCACCATGTTTTCTTTAGTCATTTTATGAGATTTCTGTATTATTATTTCCAGCTCCATCCTCATGAAGTTACTTATGGTTGATGTTTAGCTCGTAGAGATGAAATTAATCGGACTTCTCACCCAACTCTGCCAGTGTTCAGCCATCTTTTTAGCCAAAACCCGTGACTGTAGTTTCTAAAGACACAAGCTTGTGACAATTGCAGCTGAAGCCGGACACAGTAGTGCACGTGTGGATGTCCGGCGGGAGCGATGCGGAGATGAGCAAGGTGACGACGGCCGGATACACCACCATCCTCTCTGCTCCCTGGTACCTAGATTACATTAGCTATGGACAGGACTGGCAGAGGTACTACAAGGTTGAGCCGCTCAACTTCAACGGTCAGTGTTTCTGAAAACGGCCTCATCTTGAATCAATGAACTTGGAGGGAAATTTTTAATCTGGCCAGTTTTTTTTTTTTTGTTCAACAGGCTTACACTCTAAAACTGCACAGTTGTGACAATCAAACGTACGTGAACACGGAGCAGTGTGGTCGGTGATCTTAGATGTTGGTTGTTTTTTTTTTTTTTTTGTTTTGAAACTCGAAAACCAACAAACAAATGCTCAAACAGGAACTATGAACGGATAAACATCATATGAATTTCTAAATTGTTGCAACTTCCCCTTGGTTTGGTGTCACATAGAAAACTCCCAAGTGTGCACAAGTTCGTAACTTCAGACAACTCAAAAACATCTGACCACTGATCAGTGCCGCAGGAACAAAAACGCGGAAGATCTTGTTCCACTTATCCAGACCTGGGTGACTGGGTGGCTTCCTCCCCCAGCGCTTCCATGGGGATACCGAGTTGTTCCTATTCTGCCTCTATCCTGGATGGATGTACCTGAAACATCTCCGCAGGGAGGCACCCAAACCAGATGCTGGAACCACATCAACTGGCTGATTGATGTGAAAAAGCAGCGATCCCTCCAAATGACTGAACTCGTCCCTCAGAGTGAGTCTAGTCACCTTCGCAGAGGAGGGAACTAATTTTAGCCACTTTGAAGGTAGGAACCTAGATTAACCAATGAAAGCGGAGTCTCGCCTTCTGGTTCATCTTCATCGTCACTATAACAGACCTTTACAGAGTCTGCATTACTCCAGATGTTACGTGGATGCACATCGATGCCTGTTGCTCTCCCGCTTCATTCACAGGACCCCACGAAACTTAAGCTCCTCCCCTTTAGGTCACCTCACTCCCAACCTGGAGAGGGCAGAAAGATAGATCCCCTTTTATGAAGTTTATGGGTATATGCTGCACTTACAAGATGAAACAAAAAGGACCGAGCAGGACAGTTTTTCAAATGGACCAAAGACTTTTCTTTTCTTGATGATCTTCCTGCCACTGACCCCTGCATGTGTGTGTGCTATTTAGCTGAAACCAGACACGGTTATCCACGTTTGGAAAGGAAACCAACAGGCATACCAGAACGAGATGGCAGACATTACATCGGCAGGGTACCAGACCATGCTGTCCACTCCCTGGTACCTGAACCGCATCTCCTATGGCCAGGACTGGCAGGGCATTTACAGGGCCGACCCGCAGGACTTTAAGGGTTTGTCTCCGCATGATGGACTGCACATTCTGAATGATTGTGCCTTTTCATTATTTCATGCTTTTTATTCACTCACGCAGTCCTGGTCAAAGTTATAGTTTGAACAAGATGAATGAATAAAAATATATATTCGATTGTATGCCAGAGTTGCACTGGGTCAGGAGACGATCCTTACTGATATACGTGCATTTGCTCAGACGCGCAACATGGGTTTGTAGTTGCAGTAGGAATATAAGTTTGGACCCAAGACTCTGGTGTTAACTAAGAAGAGCTTAAATATGCCATATTTGATTTAGAAGCGATGAGGCACCAACAGAAAGCTGCACTAGTAAAGTTCTGCCAGCAACTTTTACGTGAGAATGACTAATAATTGGCTCCAGGCAACTTTTTTAAAACAACTTTCCTTCTGTTCAGTAACCTACAAGTGTTCATCTAAAGGAGGTATGCAGGTGAATTTTAGGGCTGTTTAATGTTTTGAACTTTTTTTTTTTTTAATTTAAATAGTTCCATTGTCACCTGTCACTCAGATTTCGTTCGACTCATGTCATTTCACCGCGTCATCGCTCTGTGCGGGTGTGTGTTTGCCTGTTGAATGAAAAGAGGAACACGTTTCATAACTAGAGCGAAGAAAATTCAATCATGATGATTCAGCTCGATTTATCAGCCTTATCTTGTGGAAGATGAAATCTGCTGAACTCATTTATTTTTTACAATTTAAAACAGGAACTGCAGAGCAGTATAAGCTCGTGATTGGTGGAGAAGCTTGTTTGTGGGGAGAGTATGTGGACGCCACTAACCTGACTCCCAGACTCTGGTAAGGCTTTTATTGTTATTATACTTTAAACATGGATGCATCACATGGTGGTGGAGCTCATCTTTTTTTTTTTTTTGTTTCTTTTGTGACCATCCTGATCTGCAGGCCTCGTGCCAGTGCTGTGGCAGAGCGACTGTGGAGCGACAAAAGTGTGACTGACGTCAACGATGCTTTCAGCAGACTGTCTGGGCACCGCTGTCGAATGGTCAAGTAAGTCTTGATTGTACTTGGAGGCCTGAACCTCCTTTGTTGAACTTAAGACCAGGGGCCTGTACTACGAAGCGGGGTTAACTTACCCAGAAGTAACCCAGAGTTAACCTGCAAACCCAGGGTTG
>JBAMYA010044562.1:0-37372 GCA_037176975.1 Arrhamphus sclerolepis
TGCATGGACTAGTTTCTCCAGGTCCTGTTGTGACATCAGATCTTTGATCCTTGATATATTCTTAAGGTGATAGTAGGAACTGAACTGGGCTAGAAAGCATTTAGGTTTTCAGCACCTGGAATAAATTACAGAACTCAATCTCCAAGCTTTTAATGAGTTTAAAGCTCTGGTTACATCATTGCATCCTGGGCCACTGCATAGCCTGGCAGTTCAAGCAGGCAGCCCATGTACAGAAGCTCAGTCATCCTGCAGCGGTCGTGAGTTCGACTCCTGCCTCACGACCCTTTGCTGCGTGTCTCCCCTGTTCTCTCTCTGCCCCTCCTTCCTGACTCTCTTAACTGTTAATACAGGCCACTGGAGCCAAAAGAAAAATGATGGCATCCTATCTCGTCTGTGTGCAAATGTTTTAGTATTAGCTTTTTATTTTTGATCCATCTGCCTGGTCCCAGACCAGATCTCTGCAGAGGGAAACGCACACAACCGATGCTGCAATATGCAAGTTTTATTTATTCTAGGTTAATACATAGTATATATAGCAAACAGTTTCACAGGAAAGCAGTTTCACCACCTCGCTACACCTTGGGATGGTCCCAAGGGTTGGCTCACAATCTAAACCACAGCTGATAGTTCATCCGTTTACCCAGTACACACAAAGTTATATTTATGTGCAGGAGCAGCGATGAGTACATACTTTCAGTGACCAAGTTTATCTTTGACAACAGCTTGTGTGAACACTAACAGCTGCAGGATGCATCACAAACAATGTACATTTTTTTTATAAGGACATGATTATCAGTAAAAAGTTATGCACACATATGTACAAAATGGGACATTAAACTCCTTTTTTTTATTCCACATATTAATTTTATCTGTATTTTATTGTGCTGCTGCCCTCCTGTTCAAGTCTGCCTTGTAAAAGAGATCTTTAATCTCAGCCAGACTAGCCAGGACAAACAAATGTTAAATAAATAAGTAGTAAGCAAAACATATTTTCACTATTAATGAAAATCAGAATCTGGATTTGGATTTGTAGGTATTTATAGTTACAGTCTCTGGAATGGCCAAATGTTTCTAATGTGGGAAGTTTCTGAAACACATTGTAATGAGAAAATATTTCTTATATTTACTGTAATTTTACTACTTTTCTTCCTTCTTTATTTAATTTATTAATATATAACATTCAAAACAAGTTAGGTAAATAAAGTTTTTACCTCTTTGTTGTGTTTTTTTCTATTAAACGAGTTTCTGTAAATGGTTCACCTTACATGGAGCCTTTTAACCTCATCCAGGTTACATCCATACTGTTACATCCACACTTTTATATGCACTCTATGTAGCAGCACTTAATTTTTAAACATACACCCTAATGACCACATCATTGGGGTTTTGACATGTAGCAATACTAGGAATTGATCCACCAACCAACTGTAGCTTCTGTGAGGTTACATGTCTCTGATATCATGAGGCATTTTGCACACATATATTGTTGCAAAGAGGTGTTCTTTGAAGGCATTGAAGGTGTGGACTCACGTCTGAACTTAATTACAGACTAAGATGATTTATGAGTATTGATAACACTGCTGTACCAATATTTGCTACTTTTCTTGAGCATCGAGGACACCAACAACCTCTGCCACTATCCTTCAAGCCTCATTCTTCAGCTCGTTGTCCCAACAGTCAGGCAGCGGGGCATCGTTATTTCATAAAGGATTTCACAAATTGTCCACCTACAAGCCAGCCATCTCCAACCTCATAACTTTAAAGTTTCTCAGAATAAAAGACCCGGGACTATTTGCCACAACATTGGTCATGATGAGAAAAAAGAAAAGCCTTGTTTGGTGTCATTCAACAACTGTCAAGTGCGTGGAAACCTAATCACCCTGGTCATCCTTTACCACATGACGTTAGGGACGTCGGATAGCGCACTTGAAAAATGGGGTTGGGAGATCCCATCTGTAATAGCTACGGTACGCTGGAATGACCCAGATGTAAAAAAAGTGTAATCTAGAAAGGAGTTGTGTGAATGTGACTGCTTCTCGTGGCTCCAGATCCATTCTGAGTTCCTCCAACAGCTCCAAGATGGCAATGCTGGATCAGCAATATGTTTTAATGATTGTTTCCTTGTTCATCCCAAAAATGTTAATATATTTACATATTCTCCTCCAAGCACACGCAGAATTGCGTGTGAATGCCCCAAATTGCATGTTCATTGTAGTGGACGTGCTAACTGGATTAGATGTACTATTTTGCTCACAAACCATAGCGCCCCCTGTTTGTAAATCAGTTTGTACATTTTCCTTTGCGTGTGCAGTGACTTTGCACTCGTTTTAATACACGCAAACATTTGATAAATCTGGCCTTAAGTTTACAAAACAGAGAAAGACAATTCAATTTACTTACTGGGATAGGTTTCCCCACAGTGGTTGTCATTCATCCCTATCCTCTGCCATAAAACTGATTGCACTGTTGATTTAAATAATTAAATCAGGTTCAAAATGAAAATTTCATCATCTTAACTGGTATTTTCTGATTCAGTTTATCTACGACTTGAGGGTAAACAACAATATGTTTTCTTTCTGTTTTCTCTGTGAGCTTGAACATGCATGGATTTTGTGTACCAGTTCATCAAAGAAATGTCTTGAGCTGATGTGCCTCCACCTTCATTTGCAGTGTCAGTTCTAACAATGGGTTTGAAATGATTCATGAGGAAGGATAATTGTACTTGTGTCCCCAAAAGCTATTTGGGAAGCATTCCTTACATAACTGTCGCCCTCAATGACACACAAACGCTTCCATGTCAGATTTTAGGACGGAGGAAAAAAAACAACTCTAACGCAACAGTTTTTTTCTTTCTCTCATGCAGTGTGTAAACATGTATGGGTCATAACCTGTTACAGGCTAGCTGGATTTTTTCCCAGACAAAATTATCCACTGTGCTGTGAGTTAAATGCACTGTGTTCTTTCACCAACCAGGCGCTACCGTAAACAGCTCACATCAACAGCATTGTTGTTCAAAAACTGGTGGAGGGCACTGGAAGAAACCCAGTTTTACACTGTTCAATAGACGCACCATTACCCATGAGCACACCTTGTCCTTTTTCTTTTGCAATTAATATTATCATCTGTAAGTAATGGCAACTTCAGTGACAGAAACAGCCAAAAAACTATTTGAGTTCATTGTGTGCTGTTCCCTGTACCAGACACAACAAAGCAGTCCCAAACCATAACTGACCCCCCTCCGTGTTTCACAGTAAGTGTGGTGTTCTTGTCTTTGAAACTTTATTTCTCAGTCTGTGAAAATGCTAGAAAGGATGTAAGAAAGCTCCACTGTTATCTCATCAGTCCAAAGGACGTTCTGTTGGAAACTGTGCGCTTTGTCAACATGTTCCAGTCTAGCTGTCTTCAGTTTTTGTTTTAGCAGTGGAGTCCTCTGACTTTTCTCTCTGAAGATTATTGCTGTTCAAAAAGTGACATGGTGGTGTGCACACACAGCTATCTTGACCTTCAAATTCAATTTAAATATGTGTGGATGCTTTCTTGGTCTTTTGTCTATCATCCACATCCTTCTGCATCCAGGGTTGCATTTCACCTTTCAGCTAAGTTGTGTGTGGCTCAATGACTGCATAATAGCTATGGACCAACCACCCAGTCACGTGACCCATAGATTTATCCAGAGACCCTTTGAAACCCATTTTTCCTCAGACCATGTAGCGCCATGTTGTAAAGAGGCAAAACGAAGCTGTCAAAGCCAATGGTTAGCTGTCAGTCAAGCATGTCAATTGACATCTGGGCATCTGATTGGTCAGCATTATTGCTTAACTATAAATAAAAAATAATAAATAAATAATCACCCTTCGTACAGTTGTCATGGATGCATTTTTGTACCAGGCTGTAAATATGTTTAATTCTCCTACACAATTGTCACTTTTAACATGAGGTTCACTGGGGATTTGCTCTGTTTTGGAGCCAACACCTAGTGGTCAGTGGAGGAACAGCAACAAAACAGATTTCCTGGATGAACTTCACGTGGAAGTGTGATGGTTGCAGCTTGGGTTGGCTCCAGTCCCCTGGACCTTATAGTTCTGAATAATATTCAGAGCTTTCATCGGAGGGTCGTGAAGCTGCTTGGAGATGCTCTTATATCCTTGACCATTAACATGCTGATATAGAATTTTCTTTCTGTGCTCCACAGATGACCATCTCCTTTGCTTATTCTGGCCCATGTTCACTGTGGTACACACACTGATATCAAACTGCAGTGTGGTCAGTTTTCTTCTATGATATGTTCTTCAGTCCAGGGCCTCAGGACCCACCACACTGTATGTTTTAGATGTCTCCGTCTTCACCTGGCTCAAATCAGTGGGTCATTAATGAGCAAGAATCCACTGATGCACTTCCTCGGTAAGCTCCTGACTCTGAATATGTGTTTGCAAAGGAGAAGTGCCAGGGGTGTCCTCAGCTTGGGCTGTTTTACTCATATTGCCTATATTATTGTGAACAGTTTGTCCCTATGAAGACAGATGATCAGCTGCCTTCACGGGTAAAATTATAGTTTGATCCACTTTTGTTTCATGGTCAGCAAAATACTGTAAGTCATGGTTTATATTTTCAGCAGAGCAGTGAAAAAAAAAATAGGACATTGAGAGTTGTGGGAATAACAAGCTTATATAACACACAGTAAAAAGAAAAGAAAAAACTGTGCAGGCTTGTGGAGCAATGGCAGGAGGGGGCTGCACTGAGACGAGACATAACACAGGACGAGGGAAGGAGGGCCGTAAAAGTCAGAGGGGGGAGGTCGGAGGTGAATGGCTGCTGAGGTTTGAGGGCATTACTGGTCTCCTCATTCATCATTCATACCTCTCAGTGGTTAAAGCCATAAGGGAGTAATAGAACAAGGTACCCAGAGACTGCAAGTATTTCAGGTACGCCTATCCTTTCATACTGAAAAGTTATCTCCACTGAACTTCATACTAATACATTTTAAATATTTACATTTATCTGACTGTTTCTTCCAGTATTAAACTAATGTAGTTTTCCACTCAGCGTACCAGAATGACAGAGTGAGAATCGGAGGGAGAGGTTCTTTCCTGAAATGAGCAGATTGTTTTCTGATTGGTTAAATTCCTGGTGGTTTGCTGATTGACCATCGTGAACGCATACGACTCCTGTTGTTTCAGCATAAATCCAACTGTCCCACAAACAAACCCGTCCATACATATTTGAGTCAGAATATGACGACAGCAAAGACTAAGGTGAAGTTATGGTCCGTGTAAACTTGACTCGTGTAAAGTCAATAATGAATGCATCAACTCACCTTTTATCTGAGAAGTCAAGGTTAGAGACACATACTGCCAATTTAGAATTCCCACTTTATGTCAGTCTGTGACCTGTGTGTTGGCTCCCGTGCCCTTCTTTCGACATTATATAGATATAATCAGCTATAATGTAAAATGTTTAATGAAGAAAATATAAAAATTCCAACAAATACTACAGCAATGTTCTGCCATCTGCCTGACAGAGACCCGGCTGGATCAGTCAGTACGTCAAATGTAGACCATAATTTCTTCCACGTGAGTATGCATCAGTAATCGTGATCTGTGTTTACGTTCCACCGGAGGCTAACGCTTGCACCACCATAGACGAGGTAGCCAACTGTGTCTCCTCAGTGGAAAACTCGCACCCAGACACAGCTGTCATCACGCTTGGGGACTTTAACCAGACTATGAATATGATACTGGTGTAAGTTCTCTTAAAAGATAAGAAAAAAGATTGAATTCAAAACAAATCAATCAACTGGACCTCAGTGATGTCATCCAACTTTCGCCTCTTTAGCCTGAAAACCTCTCAGGAGTAATCTGGATGCCTGTGTCCGGTGGGAAAACACTTCACATGGCTTAAATAATAAAATGTTGGACAAGAAGGGGAAAGAAAACACTTAAAAACTTAACACGAAAATTATAACGGTTAAAGTGCTGTCTTAACATCTGCAAGTCAATGTTTAAAAAAAAAAGAAAAAAATAAATCACAGCAAGTTGGATTAATTACTTTTGGCTAATTCTTAACTTACTTGAAATAGGTTGGTCAACTTACAATACTGAAGTCATAAGAGGCATCCAGTGTGGTGTAAAGGGCATACTATGTGTAATTAAAGAAAATGTAATGGTATTATCTTAACAACAGATTTTAAGTAGCACATCTCTACTGTCCACTTTGGTTTGAAACACTTTCCTGACTTGGTTTGTAAATTGGACGGACATAGATACTTTTTTAAGGTTTATAAGGAATAAGCTGCTCTTCGTGACCCATTATGATCCATTATGACGTCCATCCCGCAACAGATGTTCAGTGCAGTTAGTGATGAAGAAAATTATAAATTTATTATTACTGAAAAGTGATGTTGCTCAACATCAACATAAAGATGCCACAGTCATTTCCATACAGCTGCCTCAGAAAGTGCTACCATGTCATAAAGGATATGTTCAATTAAAATGGTACAAAAAGGAAAAAAACAAAAAAAACAAAGAGCCACTAAATATGCACATATGAACTGTGTGAAATGAAAAAAAAAATCTACCACCGTGTCCAAACCAGTTGTCTCCTTCCATGGACCTTCTAGGACTTAGTGACTGGGCAATGTTTCTAAAATTTAAATGATAGTTCCATTATGACCAAAATGATAATCAAAATGCTTAATGCACAACAAACACACCATGCAAACAATTTCATAGGTAATATTCCCATGCAGTCACACCATACCATATCATTTTAATAAGCTTTTAATGAGTTTAACTCGTGATTTCAAACTTTTTCAATTTTACTTCCATACATTAAACTGCACAATTCTAAAGTAAAATTGTCTACACTCAATTCAATTATTTCAGTCTATTTGTTTAGTCTATTATACCTAGAGCATCATAAAAAGGCTAATATACAGACCAAAACGTGATCTGACTTCACAAAAAGACAAACCCCAAACAAATGTTTTAATGGCGATGAACACAAACATCCCTGGGAACCAAAATAGGGACGCGCAATTCATCTCCTTCCTGCTCTTTATCTCATGTTATTATTCATTTATTTTTTTATCTAATATTTATAAATGTGGTGGATGAACATGTTCTCCATGCTGTTGAGTTGCACTGATGCAGGCAGGCTCCGTTTTGAATATGTCACGGTTCGTCTGAAATAAATGCCACTTAGCTACATTTTTGTTTATACATGACACTCTTGGTTTGGCACAAGGGCAGTGCCATGCGTTAGCTGCTGAGTTGCATATCACCATGACCGTCCCAAGGTGACTGTAGTGGTGAAAAGTTGGCTCATAGACTGAAAAACAAAATTGTTTGGGTTCCTGTCTTACTTAGACCTCAACACAAGGAGGTGCATGAGCTGCTTGTGCCATTTTTTTGCCTTTTCAAACAGGTTGCTGCCTCAGCTTCGCCAAAGAAATGTTAAAACTTCTTCCAAACATTCTTCTGTGACAGATATGCTACAGTACTCCAGTGAACGGATGTGTTCACATTCACTTAATGTTAATCCACTTCGAAGGACCACTAAACGATATTGCCTGCATGCTTCCAGTTTACACTGGACTTTATGTACATGACCCCAAGTACTTTTATTTGCACATGAGAAGAACATGCCTTGCTCTCTTGACTGCTGAAATTCCATTTGTGGCATCTATACAGATACACTGGCTGTACAAGTAAGATCGCAATGTGGACATTTCAGTTTCTTCAAACCTGAAACTTTTGTCTCGGGGAGGCTTCACTGGAATGACTGTGACAGTTGAACTTAAATCCAGTAGAGGAGAAACAACTCCTGCTGAATGGACATCTGGTGTTTGAATTAACTGTGAATCTTGGTGAGATGAAGAACTCACCGATTCTGGAGAACAGGAGGCAGTGATTCTTGGAGGCTGAGAAGCCAAGTTTGGTTGACTGACTGACTGCGAAGCAGATGAGGTGAATGTGAGGTCCAGGACATGTTGGCAGTAATTCAAGTGTGTTTCCATCTCTTGCCTGTGGACAATGATTTTATCACACATGGGACAGTGAAAATGTCCTCCATCCTGCACATCTTCATATCTAAAAGTAAAAAGAAGCAGATCACATATAATGATTAGCTGACAACACACGCAGAGAGAGGGAGAGAGAGAGACCTTTGAACGTAATTGCATGTCTTAGGTAGGCGTCAATGTGAAGCTGAAACTTTGAAGGAACTAATTTTTTAGCTAGTTTTCTTATATTTCAGACATGTAAAGTTTGTCTTCACCTGACATGTTTCGGCGGTAGCTTCCGTCTCCCTCAGAGGGTCACACTGATATTGGCGTGTGACGTGTTTTAATCAGCTGATGTATGGAGTTGTGACCTACCTGTCAATATTGACGGGCTGGTCACACCTCCCGCTGTCAGTGTCGTCCCCTGAGGACGGTGCTCCAGGTGTGGGAAAGCATATATGCTCCCTCATCCCTGTTCATTGTTCTTGGAAGCTACTGCCGAAACATGTCAGGTAAAGACAAACTTTACATGTCTGAAATATAAGAAAACTAGCTAAAAAATTAATTTAACAAGAAGACATAATGAACTTAATAAATCTTTGAAGGAACTTTTGGCTTAAACTTTAGGCACAGTGGACAGTGATAAAGCTTGAAGCAGGTTGTACAGCGTTCAAATGGCTGCATTCAATGAACTGAAAAACAGATGGATGCATCTACAAAAGAAATAAAAGAAGAATCGTTACAGCGGTAATGGTCTTAAATATTTAATACAGTCAAATTAACATTATTTGATTATTAGCTGGGAAAATATATATATGTATTGAGAACATATGCTGATTAAGAGACTAAATTGCTTCTGGCTGTATTCTGATACTTAAGGGTCACGAAAAATATTAATAAATAATCGTTTGCCCTGTGGTTCTGGGTACTTCACATCATGGCAAAACGTGTGCTCCAGCATTGGAATAATGTTACTACTTAACTTTACATTCATTGTATTTAACAGTTTCTTCAACAAAATGAGTGATTATCTTCATGGTATTTGTTCTGGTTTGACCCATCCATGACCAACAAAATGGTCAAGTATTCTTCATGCAAAAACACTTTGCTTCATCGATAGTTTCTTGCAAACTTCAACCATTTACGAACTGTAACGCAACAGACAGACCACGCAGAAGTGTATTTTTTGGTTAAATGCATAATACACATTAACACATTTTGGTAGAGATGGTTCTTTTTATGGCAAACAGTGCACAATCCAGACATTTACTTAAGTATTCGTTTGATAATGATAGCTGTTCACTTACCGTGAGACTTCATTGCTGTCTACATGTTTTTATTTTGTAATTCTTGTGTTATTTTCATGTCTTGCGTTGAGCAGACACGGGAAAGGCGTGTAAAAGTGTTGCCAAATAAAATAAATGGTGGTCGTTAAGATAAACTTACCACAAATAAACATACCACTCAAAAGTCAAACACTACAATAGTAACAAACTGTGGTTCATTAAAGACGTTTTTAAGAAAATTTAAGAATGGAGTACAACAAAGAAAGAACAATATATGGCTGCAAAATACAAACTGAGAACTGCAATAAGAAAAGCCAAATCCAACTATGCCACCAAAGTAGAAGAACAGTTCATTACTAATGACGCACGCTTCATTTGGAAAAAACTTCAAACTACAAAAAGAAATCTTCCCCCACACCTGAAAATGACAGTCAGCGGCCTGACTCACTCAACTCTTTTTATGGGCGGTTTGAACAGTTCGCATTTGCATCACCACCTCTCCACGACCCCTGACCTCCACCTTTCATCATCTATGAGGAGGTGAGGAGCACCTGGGCTTTTAGAGGAATAAAGCTGCTGGCCCCGACAACATCAGCCCCTCTTTTGTCCACCACTGCGCCGTGGAACTGGCTGGAGTTTTCACCTACGTTTGCACCATGTCCCACTGTCTAAACTCAGTCCCCAAGTGCTTCATAGAGTCCATTATCATTCCAGTTCCCAAGACCAAAAACATCTCTTGCCTCAGTGACTACAGACCCAATACTCTGACATCTGCAGCTGTGAAGTCATTTGAGTGCAGCATACTCATACCTGAAAACTAAAGCCTCCCCTCTCATGGACCCATATCAATTTGCATTCAGAGCCAACAGGTCAGTTGAGGACACAGTCAGCTTATTCAGCACATTCTGAACCATCTAGAGTCCACTAATACATATGCCCGCATCCTGTTTATGGATTTCAGTTCAATACAATAAGCCCTGCCAAACTGTTCAATAACGTACTGGACATGAACACTGACCCATGCATCTGTTCCTGGATTTACAGCTTCCTTTGGAACAGGCGATCAGCAATAACACATCCTCCCCTCTGGCCCTCAGTACAGGTGCACCCCAGGGCTGTGTCCTCTCGCCCAGGCTATTCTCCCTCTGTACCAACCCGCTCACATCGCTCCACAGCTCTGTCAAACTGTACAAGTACACGGACAATTCAACCATCGAAGTACTCATCACCAGCAATCAAACAAAATACTGTGCAACCAAATAGTGACCTGGTGCACAGACAGTAATCCCCAACTCAACACATCAAAAACAAAAGACCTCATCGTTGACCTAACATGTCAATCATGCCCCAAAACTCCTGTGCTCATCAAAGGTTAAGCCATCATCACAGACACAGTCAAATTCCTCAGAACCCACATCAGCAGCACCCTCAAATGGAAAATAAACTCTGAATGCATCTACAAAAAAGCCCAGCAAACACTTTTACATCTCCTACAGCTTACAAAGTTCAGAGTCAGGGTTCATCTCCTGCTCCTCTTCTACACAGCCATCATCGAGAGCCTTCTCAGCTCATCCATTACAGTCTGGTTCAGCAGTCTCGACACACTCCAGGAAAAAAATTACAGTGCTTTATTAATAGAGCATCCAGCATCACTGACTCACCTTTACCATCACTCGAATAAAACGGACATTGTGCAGACCCGAAAAATCCTCACCGATTCCACTCACCCTGCACACCCTGCCTTCCAGCTACTGCCCTCTGGGAGGCGCTACAGGACATTTGCCACCAAAACAACTTGCTTCAAAACCAGTTTCTTTCCCCTTGCTGTAAACAAGCATGACCCGTATGCATCAACAAATGTGTTTATGTATTTCTATGTTTTTGTGTTTAATGGTTTATGCACTTTATGTTGGGACCTGTACCAAAGAGCTGTACTGGAAACAAATGGACATGTGTTAAGTGTCCTGAGGGTTCCTGTTGTGTCTGGCACTGAGAGAACAGCAGTGGATCTTTTGAGGGGCAGTTGGCTGTGGCCTTGTGTTGTCAAGCAGCGCTGTTGCCTTGTGAGTGGGTAAACATGGAAAAGCAGTATTCAGTGTTATCTGTTTCACCTGTCAGTGAAGTGACGTGGTGCCTGACTGCTGTAAACATAGATCATTGCTGTATGCTATCTAAAACACTGTGCAGGCACCACGTTTGTCTGTTTAGCAGGACCTCAGCACACTTAAAGGGTGAATGACTGAGCTTTACTTTCCCTGGTTGCTGGGTTCTCTCTCTTAAAATGTCCCAGGGGATTAATCAATTACTAGGAAGAAAGAAGCTGTTTTCCCTCAAAGTTCAGTCGGGGACTTAAATGTCATGGTAATGACATATGTGTGTTCCTCTGTGGTGCCCAGAGTGACTCATTAGAAGAAGACATTGGTCAAAGGTGGCCAGAGATGCAGCAGTGAAAGCAGATGAAAGGTGGAAACACAGAATACACTGGTGGAATGGGTGGAAAGGACCGCATGATGCTTAATGTGTAAGTGTAGAGCACATGTGTCCAAGTCAAGACCTGCAGGCCAAATCCTGCCACTTCCTTTTATCTTGCCTGCCAAAGCGTGCAAAGACAAGATTTCAAAGTTGACTGCCCGTTTGATTCAGTACTGGCATCAAAAGTGGAATAGCTGAGGTGCAGAGCAGCTGGTTTATGTTAAAAAGTCAGGAATTAGCAAACATTTGCAGATGATTTTACAATACAATGTTGCTCATTTTTGTCAGAACTCAAGATTTTTGCAAAATTAACTTATTTTATAAAATAAAAATAAAGTGATTTTAGGAAAAAAAAGGTTGAAATTATAGAATAATTTTGACTTTTTACGACTGCTGTAATGTCAAAATGTTGCAAAAAGTTTGTTTTCTAACAAAAAAATTTGCAATTTTAAGATAAAAAGTCACAGTTTTGTGACTGAATTATTTAAAAAAGTTAGAAAGAAAAGATTGGGTCTTTCATATTTGCAATTCTACAACAAAATTTGTTTTGTTACAAAAAAGTCAACATTTATTGAAAAATTGAATTTTTGCAAGAAAATAAAGATCTAAAAGATTTTAGTACAAAAGTCTCAATTTTACAAAGGTTTTACAATTTTTGTGACATTTGAGATTTTATGACAAAAAAAATCAAAATAAATAGGTGATATTGTGAAATTCACCATTTGACAATAAAAAACGTTTTTAAACAAAAAAGTTTTCTTTTTTTAATTTGTGATTATACAACAAAAATGCAATATTTTCAGTACTCCATTTTATGATAAATGTTATGAGTTCTTTTTTTAAAAAACTTTTTTATGACTGTTCCAGGAACTAGCAGGACATTGGCAACATTGCTGGTTAAGAATAACCAGGCCTTTAATGGTTACCATGGCGATGATGTGGTCCAGGATGAAGACAAAACAGCGTTTGACACCTCTGGTGTAGAGCGACAGGATCCAGCACAGGACTGATTTATATGTGATGCGAGACCTACACATTTCTGCTGCAATGATGTCCCATTTCCTGATGATTGTATATCCAAAAAAGACTATTAGTTGGTTTAAAATCATGTCCAAGCATGGACGAATGCTTTTGTGGAAACTGAATAGAGAAATAAGTCACATAACCTTTACAGCCGCCTGGGAACTCTGTGAGAAACTTTTCCGCAAAGACGAGGGGCTTTGCTCAACTTTGTTCAACAAACACAAATGGAATTGAGAGGATTTTCATCCCATTATGCCTCATAAAGGTGCATATTCTGGGCTCAAAATGGTACTGAAGAACTGAGAAAGGAGACGGGGAAAGCAAATAAGCCACATGTTTTATGCAAAGGCAGCAAAGCCTTTGCTTCTATCATTACCATCATTACTATTTGTGCTGATTTCCTTTTTAAGAATAGGAAATGGATTATATAAGCAAAATCAAAACAACAAACAAGCAGAAGCATTGTATATATGTTATTACAATGCCTTAAGCCCTGGAAAATAATAGGTTTCAGATCACCACATTCTGGTTGAGGAGATCAACTGCTGTCATAAAATTTGGGGTAAAAGAAACAGTGACTTACCCAGAGTTACCCAGCTACCACCTGGAGTCAGTATGTAAAATCACACCAAAGAAGATGCAGCTAAAAGACAGTGCAGACTTCTGCACTGGCAGATGTGGAAATACTGGAAATACTACATTACAAACATTAAAGGGACACTGTGTAATATTAATTAAAATGAACTGTTTCATTCAAAATGATGACCTCATTAATTGATAATTACTTCTATCAACAAATCAGTGTTCTGGTAGGTCTTGAATTTGCCATTTGGTGCTGACGTATTCAATTGTGATCCGACCGATCCACTGCCCCCACCTTGCGGTCTTCTTCCTCTCCCTCTCGGATTCTTCTAAAATAGTGCATGGTCCCAGCACCCTTCCACTTCCCAGCGCTCTCCCACCTTCCCTCCAGGAAAGGGGGTGGGGGTGGGGGTAGGGGTGGAGGGGTGCTTGCCGGGTACCTGCGCTCAATCACCACCTCCTGTGAGCCTCTACCCACATTATAATATAGTTTCTATGTAGATAGCTCTGTATCACGAGGTTAGCTTGTCTTCATTTTCAGTTGTTGCTGTCTGATATTAGCATTGAAGTAATTGTTCTAAAAATTAAAAAAAAAGACATTTTACTTTCTAAATTACTAAATGAAAACAACTATTTCACAAAACTAACCTCATCAACTGAGAGAAAACTACTAGAAGTTGTTGGTCGATGACTTCCTGGTTCCCGGATCAGTGGCGTTTCTCAGCTACTGTAGAAAGAAATGAATCTTGGGAAAAGAAGCGGGACAAAGAATCGATGCAGTAAATGACCTCACCACAAGATGGGAGAAAATCTTACACAGTGTCCCTTTAAAGTGTTAGCTGAGAACAAAAAGTTTTTTTTGTTTGTTTGTTTGTTTGTTTCTTTTGTAAAAATCAACCTTTTGATAAAACATTATGATTGAAAAAAAAGGTTGAACTTATACAACATTTACATGTGTACAGCTGAAAAAAACAATAAAGTCAGTAGGAAACAGAATGAATTGGTCTGTGAGTTTTTGGTTAAACTGTTGTGATATAATACGTGATGTTTTATGGACTTAAGGGAAAACTTAACAAAACATTAAACATTGTAGTTACAGATTGATCAGCTCTGAACAGTGGATAACCAGAAATCCTGAAACCGGATCTTTACATTAACAATAGCTCTGGTCCCTCCTCTCTTTTTCCACCATGGAACCATGGATTTTAGTGCTCTGTGTTATTGTAAACAGGACATCACAAAATATAATTTTCAGTTTAATTATGAGAAAAATCAAGGACCAGTGACTTGTTATGCAGATATCACCATGAGTGGGTGTGTAAAAGCACATCAAAGAAGAAGCAGCTAGCAGACATCTCCATCTCCATCTTTCTTTTTTTTTGCTGTTGTTGTTTTAATTGTTGTTTTTATTGTGTAAAGCACTTTGTGTTACATTCGTATGAAAAGTGTCTTATGAATAAAGTTTGATTGATTGATTGATAGAGCATGATTTTCTGCTAAACTGATGTATCATAGCCTTTTTTTCTCCAAGAGCAAAATTAAACAATGTTGAAATGTTTGTTCAGTGCGTGATTAAAAAGGCTGAATATGCTGTATCTTATGTTAACACTAGTCAATGTTTGAAAGATGCCACTTACATAAGCAGACAAATGGGCAAACTTAAAATGTTTTTTGTCAGCACAGTTTTTAAGGGAGCTAAGATTGAGCTACATCTTCCCACTGAAAGTCTGGCATTTTTGAATAAATAAAGGTCTACTTTGGTCAAACGCTGCTTAAAGTAAATGTATAATGCACATATATATACATGCACACAGACTGTGGCTTCTCTGAGCACATACAAGAAAGCCAGTGAGCTGCTTTAAACACACCTGAACCTTTTCACAGGAAACAGATGAAGTTTTGTTACGAAACTCTAAAATTGACTCAATATTTGTTTGAGGCTGATCTTTCATGATTGCTGATACGAAACCTCGTGGGTCAGTCTCCCACCAAACTGGACTCTCTGTCCTAGAAGAGAACCGCTCTCCTGTTCCACATTTACTCATCCAGTCAGTCCTGCAATTGATGACCGAATAGTCAAAGTGACCTGGGACCGTGATGAATCGTTGCTTTAAAAACTACAACTAAACTGGGTTCATATGGGTCTGTGGTGGCTTCACGTGGGAGATAGAGGGGCCAGCATGTCAGAGTCCATGAGGCAGAAAAACAGTACATGTACTGTAGACTGAGTGTATGGCTTAGTGTGTTTGGCTGTATATGTTTTCCCATGGAAACCTTAGATGTGATGTCATGTCTTGTTCCACAACATGTGTCGGTGAAAGACTGGTTTTAATATGTGATCGACAGGACTGAGATGATTCTGTTCCTAGCTAATGGCAAGCTTAGATGTATTTTCATACGCACATTTGTTTGCATTTTCTTATGTAAACATGTGGACTGACTGACTGTTGCTTATGAAACAGACTTTAGACAGCATAAGTGACAGCTGAGTCTTTCCATCTCTTTCTCCTTGTATTTCTGTATAAAACCAGGTTAATCACATTTGCATTCTCATCCAGTCACGGGTGAAAGTAGTACCCCCTCTACTGATCCTGTGTTTTGTGTATACAAAAGTGTCATTAGACATGGTGTTATTAGACAAATACAACCTCAAACAACATAATACTTTTTTTTTTTAGTCGCGCTATTATTAATTTAGTAAAGCAGAATCCAAAGAGAAAAACCTCATGTAAAGATAATAAATAAATAAGATGTTGCATGACTCAGTTTTGACTCAGTTTTTGATAGCTGTAGCTATCAGACCGCTGGTCTCACATTTACCTCTCCAACATCTTCATCCCTCCTGTGCTCCACAGCAGTATGGTGCACGGACCAGGACATGTAGTCAATGCCATTTTGGTGCTTCAGGTAGCGCCTGTTGCCTGTGTGTGTTACCTTCTTGGCATTGTGTTATAACACACCAGAATGTTCCACATCGGCAAACTGCCACAATATCTGTCTTTATAGAAATCTCAAGGGCTGATATTTTGTCATCAATAGGCAATACGTGAATAATCAATAGCTTCTTCTTAAATCCTATAGAAGCATTAAGGGGATGCTTAATAATGGCCGCACACATGATTTGTTTTTGTTTATTTCTCTTCTTCTTCTTTTTTGCTTTAATTTTTCTTAAATAAGTAAGGCCACTAAGGAAAAAATGTTTTTTGTTTGAACAAGATAAAAGAGGGGTTACTACCTGCATTTCCAGCCCCTGCTGAACATAAATCATTTTTAAGTGTCTGATTTCACAGCTGCTGTATGACATTATTCTGTTTCCTGAAAGTCTCCTGAAATCAGCCAGAGATACGGACTCATAAACTTTATGCTTCTGCTTTCACTTGCATTTAAAACATGGCAATAAACTCGAGCTCTTCAAGCTCACCACTGACTTCATCTCCCATCACCCCCTGCATGTAAAGCTGCTGCTTTTTTGTTTTGTTTTTGTTTTTGAATTTTTGGGAAATCCCTAGGGGGGATCACTTTGTGTAAATTAAGTGAAGGTTGAAGCTAGAAATACTGGAAGCGGCTGGCACAGAACCAGGGAAAGAGAGAGCTACAAAGGTTTAAGTGCAAACATATGTGGAACAATGCATGCTGGTGCTGATACACCACAGATGTGTGCGTGCGTGCACATCTTAAATGAATCTAACTGCTTAAGAGAGAATTAGACTGACAAAATGTCAGTGATACAGTGCAGCCTCTCGGATCTTTGTGAACTTCGTACGGGCCAGAATGTAATTTTGGACGTCATTGTTCTGTGCTGCTGCTTGTGAGTGATTACAGGTTGGATTGAGACGAACGTGGGCCCCTGGCTCTATCTCAGCTCAAGGTCTGCTGACATTTGAGCACTCGCCATTTTCAACATTCACATAAAGCCTCGACTGTACCCAGAATGCTCGAGTCATTATCCCAAATACAGTGGACGGATTAAGCATCGGCCCACAACAGCAAATATACCAAATGGTGCCCTGCTATGATCTGCACACAAGACCCCAGCTTTGGCTTAAGCAATCTTCTGAGGTTTTCAAAAAGTGTCCTGTTTGAATATCACTCTGTCGGTTTCAGTTTTTGAAGAACAAACAAACAAACCAAAAAAATGTTTTAAAATCTTTATTATAAACAAATCATTTAATTGAATTTTAAGTTCAGTTCAGTCCATATTAAGATGAGGCGACAAAGAAGCTAGAACATACGGCTACTTTAGAGAATGAAGTAGTTTGCCTAGCAATCACATTTTTCTCAGACTATCACAAAATTAAATATTATTAGAATTAATTCATTAGAATGGATGATTAATAGTTGCTAAATTTAGTTGTGTACTTACATAACTCTTTGTGAGCCTGGCTTTTCCCCAAAGACAGCTGGATTAGGCTGCAGCACATCTCTGTGACCCTGAAAAGGAATAAGCGGATATAGATGATGGATGATGATGCTATCCTGCTAGCAGCCATGCTGTCTGTCTTTACACAGTCTTGGACCAGTATGATCTTGCCCTGTGCTCACTGCCTCGTTCTCATGTGCTTTCTGTTGTTTTGCAGAAGTACTGGACTCGAGACTTACTCGAGACTTACTTGAGACTTGCAGAGCAATGACTTGGTCCCGCCTCTGCCAATGACACTTTTCGAACTTGATTCAGGGTCAGACTGGGGCCGCTGAATAATACATGTTCAGAAGAGGCTTAATAGAATCCAGACTATTTATTGAGGTAATCAAAGCACTGGGTTTGATGGAAGATGGATTACAGATTGATGTCACCAGATACAGAGACAGGAAAAAGTATGTGTACCCTGGCACACCAGTTCAACATCATACTGTTGGTGGAGAGAGTCAGCTAATCGTTTAGTTGAACCTCCTTTGCTGACTTGGGTGTCAAATAGGTGCTTTCAGTAGCCTGCAGTTAGACTCGTACAATGTTCATAAAGACAGTTTTTGATCAATGGACACATTTGTTTTTAATGACTGGTGTGAATAGTTCTCTTGAGGTCATTCCACAGCATCTCTAAATTAAAGTCTGGACTCTGACTGAGGCACTCCAAAAGGTGGATTTTGTTTCTTTCTGAAGCCCTTCTGGGGTGGATTTACCTCCAGACTTAGAGCCATTGTTGTGCTGCATCACCCATTTTCTACGAAGCTCTACTAAGCTGGCAGAAAGCAACGCTAACATTACTCTGTAAGATATTATGGTAAACTAGTGAATTATGGTCCATCCTAAACACTTCCCATTCAATTCAAACAATTCCCTTTCCAGACTTGTCTAGATCAACTACTCTTGATTGTTTCACATCATCAGATGCTTCTTCTGAACAGCAGAGTTAATTTACCTGAGGGCCTTTTATTAATCAAAACACCTGTAAATCACACCTTCAGAATAATTTGATTAAATGGAATCCAGGCGATAAAACAACTGGCTCCATTCACTTTTTGATGAGGTAATTAGTCAAAGGATTCACTTACTTTCTCTGCTGGTTGTGTGTTTCCACCTTAAGCACATTGTGTTACTTTATTACTAGATGGAGTTAAAATCCCATTTAAGGCAATTAAAGCAGGAAGGATTCATGTTAAAGTATCCTCAACGTTTTTCAAACCTTGTAATAGTGTGGAAAGTTCGTCTGCAGCAGCCTGTGTCATCATCTTTAGGAATATGGTCCCAAACAAACACAGCATGTGCAATCAAGTGTAGGACAGGCATTCCAACTTACAGCAGAGCCAGGCTCTGCAGCTATGGAAAAGTCCTGCCTGGAATTCACTTCCATGTGATGCAACATAGCTCCAACACATGGCTGTCTGTGCTGTAGGGCCATAAATCCAACAGGCTGCTTTCATCTATAAGCTCAGCTAAATTAACAACAAATGCTGCTCCTCTTTTCCTCGGCCTTCACGAGGTTCCGACTAAGTGCTGACAAAGAAAGGATGCAAATGACTTTAAGTCCTGAACGCACATATATGCGGCATATGTAGAGGTGTGGAATGAATGAACGCCTGTGTATCCACCAGACTCCAGTTTATCTCTCATGCTGGACTCTGCAAGCTGAGAAGTGGAGAATCACAAATATAAAACTGGTGTTGACTGCATACTTTTCTCCTGCTAACATACAGGTTGCCCACAGAAAGTGCTTTAACCCTAAGCCACATCAAAATACTTTCTTCGCCATTTTCGGTCCACAGTCAGACGTTCCTGATGTGTTCCATCAAAATAACAAACACATGCTAAGAGCGTGGTGGAGAGCTGGATCCAAAACAAGCCCCAGGTGAATTGGAGAAATGTCTCTGGTCAAATCTGGTGCATGGAAGGGGAAGGCTGGTTTCATGGGCTGCCAAGCAAATAAACAGTCAGGGCCCATCTCAGCAGCAAGGCTCGATTTAGTGCATTTTTCAGACCAGCTCTCAGTCCAAAAACTTCTCTAAGCAAAACACGTGTCCACAGATATGCGGACTGAAATCATCCAGCAGCTGACCGCAGTCCAAATGGGTTATTTAAGGCTTTGTAAGCTCACAGCTTCCAGCCAGGCATGTGGTACCTCATTTATTAAGCTGTTTTCTCACTGTGTGTCAAAAACAACACAGGAAAGGTATTTCATATCTATAAATCACGTAATATAGAAAAACATCTACGGCATAACTAAAATAGACAAAAATAAATGATGAGTTAATTTAAGTTAAAAAAATAAATAAATAAAAAAACAAAGGCAGATGAGCATACTGTACCATTACAAACATAGAAAAATGACTTTTCTCACGGCTTATTAAAACATTTCTTCATTCCTCCCCAAGTCATTGAATTAAAAGCAATGGTCTCATTTATATCAACATGCCTTCCGTGTTTAATGGCGTTTAATGGTGTAAACCCTTAAAAAACACGTGAAAATGGATTTATTGTTTATTTCACAAGTATATTTTAAAATTAGACAGATATATTTGTTGGTACCCTTAACAACGCACAACATCCAAAAATTCATAGCCACTGCTTAACCAATAATTACTATCACAAGTCACTTCAATATTTCATGAGTGATTTGAACTATTTAAAGCAACAGAATGGAGCTCACCCCTGCCCCGTATTACTAAATTTCTTTCTTTGCTCACTGGTTCATAGTTTATTTCGTAATAGAAGCTGATGGGGTAATGTGTTCTGCTAGTATGCTGTTTATTAATGTTATTCTCAGTTGGGTGTTGTGATTGTTTCCAAATGAGCCCTCAGGATTCGTTGGTTCTTCTCTCGTCAACTGTTCAACAAATGAACGTGTGTTGCGTTGCTCCTAGAGAGGTTCACTCAGGAACAGGATTTACTCAGGTGTAACGGTACACGAAAGGCTCGGTTCGGTACGTGCCTCGGTTTTGAGGTTTCGGTTCATTTTTTTTTCAGTACAGTGTGGGAACAAAAATGCAAAACATAAATTTTCTTGTTTATTCAGAACTTTTGTAAATCAAGCATTTACACATTTTAGTCAAATTATTCTCAAAAACCAAATATGAAAATAAAATATGGAATACTTTAGTAAAGTGCCGCCTGGTAATGAATTGAGTGAAAGATTTTCAAATAAAAAAATATAAATAACATAAATAAAATATTCTCCAGTGAATGAAAAATATATAAAAATCTTACAAAATTAAAATCCTTTCCACTTGTTTGTGGAGGTTAACAAAACTTCTCCATGTGTAAAGTACACTTGGATCGTGCCGTTTCGAGTGTGCAGCATTTATACTTCTCTGCTGCTCAGAGTGTTGTAAAGCAGTTCACAACCAGGACAACAGGGGGCGTAGCGTTCCTGACACCAGCCTGGTATCCCATCTGTGGATGCTGCACAAATACACGACAAACTGCCACACATAGACCTGGCAATGCTTTCTGAAACGAACCCAGGAAGCGGGTCATGTAGAAACTCTGATTATCTTGGACCTCCTTTCTGAAACGGACCCAGGGAAGAACGGAGACGAAGAGATGGAGCTGGAAAATTAACAACACTGAGCAGAAAATGGTCAAACTCCATGGTCAAACTCATCTATGGTCAGTTTCAGAAAGCAGGTTATGGAGAAACCAGTGAGCAGTGAATGAAAGGAGACCCGGTTCCACTCCACAGTGGTCAGCTCCTCTGATAGCTGCTGCTACATCAAGTCGATATAGCGGCAGCTAAATTCAAAAACATCGTCTCACGGCAGTCATACCAGATTCACCCACTTCTCCCCAGCTTTATTTCTGAAACTTGTGTCTCTATGTGTCCACAAACACCACTACTACTATTGTTTCCTCCATTTTAATATCAGAGAGTATAAACACATACAATTTCTGGAAACCTACCCATGCACAGCCGTGTACCATGAACTCAAGACAACGAACCAAATTGAATTTGTTCAACTTCTCAACCAGAGGGGGAGCTAAAGAGCACAATCTGACATGCCACTGTTTGGTTTGCTATCAACGTGAACACAACACTGACCGTCAGACATGAGTGTTTAAAGGAGAGAGTTGTCTGAGGAGCTCAGCAAGACAACTGTAGGTCAGCAGGTTAAAGACAAAAGCCATGAAAACATCTCCATGCAACTTCATGTTCCAGCTGCAAACATTATTAACATGTTTAATCTTCCTGGGAGGTGGATGCAAGAAAAAATGCAGAAGAAGAAATGATGAAGACTCAGGACTCAGGGCAGAAAAAGCCAACCTGCAATATTAACATGTAATGTTAACAAACCACAGAGTCAGTCGATTCATTTTCTATAGTCCAATCCCATTCAGTGTTGGAGTCTGCTGGTGAAAAGCAGGGTACACCATGAGCAGGTCACTTGTCCATCGCAGAGCAAACTATGACGTCCTTTCCAGTGATGAAACTCAAGCTTTTAGGCAAATCAGATCAGTGATATGGACGGATGGAGCTTTTAAAGGAAAGAACACCAGATGTGGAACACAGAGGGGGCTTGGTAATGGTTTGGGACTGAGATGCTGTCTCTTACAAAGGGGGCTTGGATCCATGTAGGAAACATGTAGGAAAGTTTAAAAAACATCAAATTATCCTGGAGTGAAACAGACTGTCCATAAGCTCCATCATTGGTTGAGCTAAAACACTCAGGTTGAAAACACCAGGATGAACTGGAATGCTCTTTAATGACCCTTTATGAGGCCTCATCCTGATCTGTTGATTACTTGTGGCTAAAGGAGCAGAAAAACATGTTTTCCTGACTGACACACTAAACAACGATTCAGAATCGTAAAGATTCAGTGGTGTGTCTGAATTGGTGGTGTCTTGCTGGTAGCGAGCTATATAACCACACTCCTGCTGGAGTTCATTATTTGACCAGCTTAGCTCTCTTATCAACATGTGAAACCTCTTTTTTCTCAGGCCTTTTTTACTTTTTACATATTCATCTCAAGTTGGAGCACAGGAAAGGTTGTTTCCTCCAACAATTATCAGACAGCGTGACAAGTACGAGATATGAAATCCTCAGGGAGCCGAGGAGGATGTATTAAGGCTGCAGAGGTGGAAGGAAATGATTTTTCAGACAAACAAATACATCGACCAGCCACATACCGTAATCTCTGTGAGGCTGCGTTAAGTCCGACAGGGAGACATGACCTCTTGATGACATATCACGCTCTGTTCTACATCAAAATACTTTCTTGGCCTTTGAAGATTTTTGATGATGTTACTTTCATGACAAACCTGCTAAAGTTTCAAGAGTTTGTTGGCCGAAGAACAGGAAAAAGCAAAGATCAACCGTATGTTAGAATGTAGGAATCATGCAGCTCTGTAGGAACTGTTTGATGCCAACAACATGTTACTTAAAGTCACATTTACAAGGTCGAACAAACACAACAGAGCAGCCACACTTATATTTATTCAAGAAAATCTTATGGAAACTGATCCTTAAAGCATAAATATCACCTGGACCTTTCTTGGAAATTCAGTTTCCTTCCATCAAAGTTTTTGTGAACCAGCAGATACAAATTGTGAAAAATCTAAATCTGATAATGCATTTTGTGACCAGAAAACAAAGTTTGGACTGATGTTCTTTACTGGTGCTACTGGTAGGTTTTAGGTGTGACAGACATCAATGATTGTAGCTCCTGTTGGTTCCAGCTGGTTCATCTGGTTGGCTGAAGCATCTGTTGTTAGCTTCTTTGTGTTGCTTAAGACTGAGAAATTGTTGGATGTGGCGAGGCACATTGTATTGTCATCACAAGGGGTTGCCACTGCTGTTGGGGGGATTTGTTTGATCTGCAAAAATATTTAGGTTGCCCATTGATATGAAAGTAATAACCTAATCAATTCCAGGACCCAAGATTTCCAAGTGGAACGTTGTAGTGTGAGCAGATGATCATACTCTCTGTGATCATTTCATGTGTCATCTGTGGATTCTGGGACACTAACACACCTAGTTAGTTTACTCATGTTGAGGGAAATGACTGGTCACCCTTTCTGGTAATCAACCAGACCTTCTGCATGTGTCTTTGGAAGTGATGTTGCTCTCATCTCATGCACACTTAAGGAGCTTTTCCACTGCAGTTTTGGTGCTATTCATCTTGTTCCAGGAGTGCAGGTAGAAGCCAAGCTGCTCTCAGTTGCTGTAATGCCAGAACGCACCATCACCAAACTAGTGTGGGTCAAAAAATACAATCACTGGATGCTCCAAGACATAAAACTGTGCTGTGATGTGATGCTGCTGTGATGTTTTCTCAGTGGCAACAGTTGAGGAAAGAGCAGGAAGAGCGATGCCTCGCTGATCTTTTTTTTTTCTTTGCAGTTAGTCTGTTGTCATTTTATTTTTATTTTTATTTTTGTAGTGTCAATTTGACTGATCACATTTGGATTAAAGAGCACTGGACATGTGTTTTGGTTCACCCACACCCTGCACACATTCAAAATAGAAACAAAAGTTTAGTTTACTTCCACCAGCTGCAGCTGTTTTAACAATTTACTCCATAAATCCTGACATGAACCCTCTTTAAGAATACAATGACAGCAAAACTCAGTTAATAGCAAGTTTTATTGCAACATACACACAAGAGGGTGATATGTGATTTAAAAAGAAAAAAGTTTTTGATCTTCATTGCTGAGTTTTGCAAACACCAAACAATTCATCAGGAGTCATGCGGTTTAGTAATTCTTGGCTGCTGTTCCTTCAGCAGGCTCCTGCCAAACCAGGATCAGGCTGAAAGTTTGCCTGCAGAGAAAAAGACGTATCAGAGAAAATAACCCACACTGAGGTTATTCAGTATGTTATTATTTCTGACACAATCTGATCTGATTCTTAGTCCATGCTTTCTTCATGCTGTCGTAGCCAAACAAGTCACTTGTGACGTAATTTGGACTTGAACCTGCTCACTTGAAAACACTTGATATTTTACCCAAAATCCAATGATTTAAAAAAATATGTTATTTAAAAATTGTGTATGAATCAATTAATTTCACTCATTATGACCCATCCAGTGATGTGACCCATAAATTTGTGCACTGCCCCATTTTTCCTCAAACCGCACAGCGCCATGTTACAAAGAGGCGTGTCAAAGCTGTCAAATCAACGGTAGAGTCTATGGTTAGCTGTCAGCTGACCAAGGACACTTCGGTTGGTGCAGGAGGACCTAGGGCTTGAACCACCAACCTTCAGGTTCATGGCTTAACACTCCTTATCCACTGAACCACCTTTTGATCAATCAGTCATGTTTTCAACTTGGGACTCGTTGCAAGACTCGACAGTTTTGATTAGAGACTTGACTCGTGATTTGCCTGTTCTCACTGGAGACTTAACTCTATACTTGTTCATGTTGACTCGAGACTTGATTGTTTCAACTCATGACCTGAGTCAATACTTGCTCATGTTGACTCGTGACTTGGCTTGGCTCCCACCTCTGAGTCCAGTGCATTTGTTCTCTCTAGTTAAAAACTCAACTCCCTTCTGCCATGGACACCCTTTTATAACCTCTTTTGTTGCCTTTTTGCCTCATTTATAACATCTTTCCATGCAGTTCCTCCGCAACACAACTACTGCTGGTTTATGTTTTTAATGGGTTCATAAGAAGAAGAACAGAAACTGTAGAGTCACAGAGCTCAGGACCTTTACAGCTGGGCTTTATCTGAAACATCTGCTGTACACTGCTGCCCTCTTGTGTAGGACTAAAGTAACAACAGCACGAAAGGCTGTTTTCTTGCCCATCTGCTGCTGGTATTTCTGTCTTTAGACTACAGTTACTGATCCACAACCAGCCTGCTGAGTGTAGGACTAGTATTGTTTTTTATTTGTCTGCTCATTTTTATTTTCTTGGTATCTGATTTGTAGTAGTCTTCTCAACCCAAAGTGTCACGTTGGGTTCTGTTGCAGGTTTCTTTTTGTTAAATATAAGTTTGTCATCATCACTGTTGATCCACTGGGCGGTGCCCCTCACCCTTCTTTTAGCTCCATCCATAGCTGTTAATTAGGAGCACCTCATACAAATAACTCTGCTCCAATGCTCTTGTAGACTGTGCTGCTAGATTGTGTATCAGAGTCTTCTGCATACTTCAGAATGTGTCTGCCCTCATAATGACTCTGGCAGTCATTAGTATGTGAGGAGAATAAAAGCGATGGAAGGACACATCCATATGATGAGCCTGTGGAGGATAAAAGGACATCTAATAAAACACCACTTACTTTGACTTTCTGAGGTCTATCAGCTTAAAAAAAGAAGTAATAAGCCAACAAATCAGTTCATGATCAATGTCCATCTTAGAAAAATTAAAAGAAACCACCTATCAAGGTGACTCTGAAGTGAATGCAGTAAAGTAGCCAGTGCCAGGCCTGTAAACAAACTGGAGCGGGTCCAATGCCTTCTAAGTTACCCCCAAAAGCTCCACCGTGACAATCTTTTCAATGCCTTCATTGCAAGAGACGTGAGAGCTACAGGGCGAAAATCATTAAGACACTGAGGGCCAGATTTACTAAAGGTTTGCATGTATTAAAATGAGTGCAAGCACACACACACAAAAAAACAAAAAACATGTACAAACTGATTTACTAACAGTGGATGCAGTGGTTTCCATCTTTCAAAAATGCAAAATAGCACACTCCATTGCACCTTTTTGCCTTTTACTGATTTCGGGTTGTAATATTCTACATTTTGTCCTTTCTATATCAGGTGTCCCTAAATAATTTGAAATTTTATGAATGAAACTGGACTGAATCAAACTGATCTTGAAAGTGACACATAAACCATCATGTAGTTTGCTTTCCTTCACTATCAGTTTCTGGTGATACAATGTCGACATCTACAACTCAGCACAGAATGGCTTTACCACAATGAAGCAAAGATGGTGTAATGTTGCAGACTGGAGGGTGGACTGAAAGTCAAAAGTAACATCAAACATGCACATTTGTAATTTTGATCAGCAGCGATGAGTCTGAGATTGTGTTTAGTCAAATCGTCCTACTGAAGTGGTCATCCGATCAATGAGTGTGCTCAAATGATCTGATGGTACCTGGAGTGGATCATTAACTTCAGGCAATACTGAGAACCAGAATCAACCAGTTCAATTTAAACTAACCAACTCTGACAAATCAAGCACACACACACACACCTGAACACACGTGATGGAAACAGGAGTGTTGATTAAACTCTGGACAGAAGTCGAACTGCTTTCATCATGCCTACTGATGTTAATAATTAATCTTGTTTTACACTAAGTCATGGTTCAGTGCAGATTAAACAAGAGCTCACAGTTCAGAGGTCAAATCCTGCAGGTTAGTGTTTATTTAAACCAACAGCTGCAAAAATACAGCTCTTTTAGGATTTCCTCAATGTCTCTGCACTGGTCTTGTTTGCTGCCCTGCTAGATCTCAGCAATGTTTCATGCCACTGAACACAGAATACGACACAGGGGTACTGCTCTGGTCTTAGTATTTGTTTAGCAGATTCCAGTTAATGGTGTATCCTGAAAACACACCACAAAGTTTTGTTTGTTGTTGTTGTTTTTTGGCCAGAGTGTTTGTGTTCACTATAGATATGCTTCTTGATGGTAATATAATCAGAAATCATGGCATACTCCTGATGTAAATTGCTAAAGAGATCCTGGTACTGGGCAATCATTTGCATGATGGGTCTCCTGCTGGGTCCAAATAAGGCCGGTCCATTCTTCAGGTAATGGAGGTGTAGTGGAGGATCGAAACGCAGGAGAGCAGGCAGGAGGCAGGAGTAATCCAAAACATGATATTTAAACAAAAACACTGCCGGGGCAGGAAAATCCAAGAGTAAAACAAAACCAGCAGAAGTTTAAAAGTCATGACGTAGTGAAAGATTTTACAGCAAAAAGGAAAATGTTTCTCATTTTTGTCAAAACTCACTTTTTTATATACTTTTTATAAATAACAAAAAAAATAATTTTAGGTGAAAAAATGTAAACTATAGAAACATGTCAAAAAGCTGTAAAAGTGTGATATTTTCTGACAAATAATTGTAATTTTAAGCTAAAAAAGAAATTTTTTGATTGTATGATAAAAAGTCTTGGTTGTTGGGGGAATAAAAGTTGTTGATCTTGCAAATTTCCAATTTTACAACAAAAAAAAAGTGTGATTTTACAAGAAGAAAATTTTGATTTTAGTCCAGAAGTCTAAATTTTATGATAAAGGTTGCGATTTTCATGACATTTGAGATTTTATGGTTGGTTGAGTAAGTAACGAAAAGTACATGACATTTAAGACCTAAGTGATCGCTGCATATGTTAATGCAGCCAGAAGTGCTGCAAAACTGGCATGACTTATGTGGATAGTGGAGATGCTGTTTGATGCTTCACTATAAGGATTTAGCTGTGCAGAACATCAGACTGCAGACTGCCACCAGGTATCCTAATACTAGGGCCTTACGCTACCATATTAATAGCATATTCTGACTGGTTTAACTTGAAGGATGCTATAATTGTATTAAGTAATAACCAGTATGTTATCAATATAAGAAGCAATAAAAGCAGAAAATGGAAGTATACAAAAATGATATAGTGGTGTGCACAAATATTAGTGAATGAAATAAAAGCCCTGTCAAGGAGATAAACTTTAAGCTGTGAGGGTCTCTGAGTCCCATCACTAAACCACAGGAGCCTGAACACCAACGGCTGCCTCCACCGCCTTCCTGGAAATTCTGGGATCCACAAGCAGGACTACACTTCTAAAGAGTGTGGTGATAAGGAACAATGATATAACTAGGCCACTGAGGGCTTTTTATGGAATAAGAAGGATTTTATCGCCCCATTTAAAAAAAAAATGGAAATCAGTGTAGAGAGGCTAAAGCAGGAGAAATGTGATCTCTCTTGGCAGTGCCAGTTTGACCACGATGCTATGGTCAACTGAATTATCTTCAGGGAGTTACATGGACACGCAGCAAAAATAGCTATGCAGCTCTCTAGTCTGATGTGATAAATGCATTGACAGGCTTCTCAGCGTCGCTTTGGGATAATAGGCTCCTGCAATATAATAATGTAAGAAGGTTGCTCCAGAAACCTATTTAAACCCATGTGAATTAAAACATAAATCAAAAATGACTCCAAGGTTCCTCTCAGTGCTGGAAGCCAGTAACCTACAAGCCAGAGTAATTACTACATGGTTGGATAATTAATCTCTGAGGTTGGTAGGACCAAAAACAGTGACATCTATTTTCCCTTGGAAAACAACAGTCATCCAGACCTTTACAAAGACCCTGGATAGAAGGGTAGCAGTAAAAAATAGCAGTAAAAAAAACAGGAATTTCCCGAGAGAGATCAGATTTCTGACCTGAGATCTAAACAGGGGGGTTGATAGTTTTTGTACCATATCAGATAAATTTATATTAAGCAATAAAGCTGACCAATCAGATGTCCCGACGTCATTTGAAGCGCTTCTCTGACAGCTAGCCATTGCCTCTGCCGTTTGCTTCAACAGCTTTGAAGTTAAATGTCTGTGTCTTTGGTTAGTTTTGGACAATCTAGTGGACCAGTATGCTAACAGGTACTCAGAAAGGGGGTTAGGAGAAGTTATTATCATCTAAAGCAACTCAAACCTAATTTTTATAGTCATGAAGTATTCATTTTCAAAAAACCCATGACAAAACTGGTCTATCCTTTAAAATTATTTTATACTTTTTCTGTATTTTGTTGAGTGTAAAATAAATTGTTGAATACTCTTGTGTTCTGCTGTCTCCTGAAATACAAATACCAGAAAGTGTGTTTAATCAAAATTTTCATCATTAGACTTGTCTGTTTTTGCAGATGAAATGTTCATTCATGTCACTTTAGCATCACACTGCTATGAAAGCTATGTGTTTGCATTGTTTTTTACAAGTTGGAAATCAGTCTCTCTACCTCATTCTGAGCAGCTCTTAAAAGTTAATAGCTCCCCATTGGTATCCCTTCCATCCATCCATCATCTATACCAGCTATTTCCTGTGCAGGGTCATGGGGGTCTGCCTGAGCCTATCCCAGCTCTCTTCAGGTGAAAGGCAGGGGCACACACTGGATGGGTCACTAGTCCATCGCAGGGCATCCCTTCCTGATTCTCCAAAACTGAGAAAGTTACAGTCATATGGCATCATATGTTTTTTTTTTCTTTTTTCTCCTCAGTGTGTGTGCCATTGTGATTCGCTGGAACTGTCTCTTGATGATGCTGGCCTGGAAGACAGCACCCCGCCTGGAAGGTGGAAACACTGTGGTCCTCAAACCTACACAGGTCAAACTCATATCCTGCAGACACTACTCATGAAACAGAGCACTGTGATGTCAGCAAAGGTTTAAAGTCATTTGTATAATTTGTTTCTAGGTGACTCCACTTACACCACTCAAGTTTCCTGAATTGGCAACAAGAGCAGGATTCCCAAAAGGGGTGATTAACAATCCACCTGGGTCAGATAGGGAAGCATATATTCATCCTTTGTCAGGCTAAAGGCACAAAGTCAAACTCATTCCTGTCCAAGGTGTCTCAGTGGTGGAGGGTTTGTCCATGAACCTGAAGGTTGGTGGTTCGAGCCCCCTCCTGCCCCCTCCATAATGGCCTGAACACAGGTAAATAATTTAATCATCCCAGTGGGAAGTTCACAATGACTGAAATGAATAAAATCCATCCAGCTGTTGAACTGTGGTAGAAAGTAGTGGGCTGATGCTTGTAAACTTAAACTATAACATTTTACAAAAGTGAAATATAACTGCAGGATCAGTAATTGAATCCGCTATCTTCCGACAGGCAATGCATTGAGAGCTAAAGTCTCCTGCTACAAATGTCGAAAATTGACTTATTCTATTCTTCCATTATGGGTCGACAACTGGGCAACATTTTACCAATGAACAAACGTTCTCCATGAGACGTCTTGCCGATAAAACTTTTTAATCTTGCCGACGTCTGTAAGATGTACCTATGTGTGTTGCGCAATGACTGTATATAATACTCAGCGCCATAGAGAAGAACTATTTTAAATAGCACTGATAATAATGCTGTCTGGGAGTGCATGTCATTTTCTCCAAAAAAGCTGATTGGCCAGTGGGTGGAGCTTTATAAAGGATTGGATTCAATCCTGAGATTTCCCTGCTCCGGAGCAGGTTAGCCGTTCAGCATCGGTTACCGCGGTGACGTACCTCGATAACCAATTACCCAGTTTCGTGATACAGAAAACCCAGCAGACCTGTGTTGGGATGGTGTTTTTATTTTTTTAATTTCTCCTATTTTTATTTTATTTTTTCAGAAAACTGGCTTTTACTGTGACATTCACTCGGGGGTCATGTTCTGGGTCTCTGAAAAGCGCCCAGGGACAATTTATGTATAAGGGAGGATAAATAAATAAAATTGAACTGAACTGTTATGCTCCAGTGATGTCTTCAAGCTTTTAGTTGTTACTTGTGGGTCCTTCTTTACCTCATTGAGGATTCTGCATTATGCCCTTGGCGTCATCTCGGGTAGCAGAAACCTCTAAAAATAGAAAATCTGTCAGTCTTTTTCATAGTGTTCAAGTTCATTTTATTATTTGGTCTCCAGTGTGCAATATAGTGACTCCAGTTTTTTTTTTTTTTTTTTTTGTTGAAATAATTTGTTTGATTGCAAAAGTTTCTTCATATCACCTTAATGAGGATGCTCAAGGGATGAAAGTTAAACTTACTTGTGTGCTATCAGCTGATGCTCATTGTGTTTCTCTATTATTTAGACTTTTAGGGTTCACTTTTTCTTAAGAAAGTAGAATGCCTTAGCTCAGCTATTAGTCAAAAGGTGTATTTCATGCCTGCTATAATCAGCGTCAGTAGCATTGTATGTGGTCTGCTGTGTGCTTAACTACAATTCTTGAAAACTATCAGGCCATGTGATTGACTGTGACAATTAGAAGATTTTTCCAAAACAAACGAAAGGCCAATTACTGTCGGCTCCAGCCTAAAGAAGCGAGCTTAATGGTGAACATGATGTGACATGATTGTTGATGGAATACAAAGCTGAGAGAGGCAGTGTAGCTCTAACCACTGCTCTCCATTTATTATCCTGAGATGCTGTAACATCTTGAACAGCAAGAGTGAAAAGTCACATTAGTGCAAAACCTGGCCCAAATGTACTGTACTGAGCAGCTGTTTATACCCATAAATAAACCAGGGAGCTGCTGGTTTTTCTCCAAATCCCAACTGCCACATAGGGAAAGACTATAACCTATCAGTGCACATTTCTAACAACTTTCCATTTTTCATTGTCTGTCTATGAAAGCGTATGCAGTTGTAGAACCCATTAGGGCTTTTATTTTTATCTATTTATTTATTTATTTATGGTTTGGTTAGCTTTTTTTGTGTTGATTGCAGGTGAAGAGTGAACTAAAAGCATTCATTTAAAAGGCCTATTTCTTACAGGCTCTATTGCAAGAGGGTTAGTGTTCAGCAAAAACCAAGCCCTTTGAGAAAAAAGATGGATGATGCAAATTGAAAAAATGTTTTTCTTCTTTCCTCGCTGCCAACATGTTCCGTCATGGTTCTGGAGAGGGTTTCCACGTGTGGGAATACAGAGGTGCACGGCTCTCTTAATTAGGCTGTTTTGTCATGCTCTGCTCCATCTGTCTTGAGCCTACTGCAGCAGAGTAGGACAGAGAGGAAGAGAAGCTGAGAAAAGATGAAGAGTGGAGGGGTGTGGGGTGGAGGGGGGGCGATTCCTCCTAAATACCTGTAAAGATTGCGCCACGGTGTCAAGCAATGAATCTGAGATTTGAAGCTTTTATGACAACTAAACAAATGCAGAATGAATGAAATACTGAAGTGCTGATGACATTCGGTATCTTTTGATGCGCATGTCGCCTAAGCTGTCGCAAGGGAAAATTACTGCAAAAGAAGAGCAAAGATGGGAATACTAGCAAACTAAACAGCAAGACTCACCAAATCAAGCGGTGCTTGTTTAAGGAAACCGAACATAAGAAGATCAGGCAGTTATTTGGGAGTTTTTTTTTTTTTTTTTATAGAGAGAGGCTTCTATGCAAAGCTGCAGTAAATTTAAATTATCATCTGCAGTTATTTCATTAGCAAGACAAAAATATTCTCTTGTGGTGAGTGTGAACCTTGAAGCATGTAATGATTTAGTTAAAACTATAACCTGTGTAAACACACTCAGACGCTGGGTTAATTCATTCATGCTCTTACAGATTTACAGTTAAGTCTTCGATGTTACAGCGAAGTTTTGTCCAGATGTCCAGGCTCCATTATTTGTTTAATAACGTAGTATAAAGGCTTGTTGCTGTGGCAACCACCTCCTGTGTCTCTCTTCTTCTTGTGTAGATAAATAGAATGACAAAGAGGGGGCATTTCAAATAACATAAATGTATAAAACATTTTTACTATTATTGCTGTCATATATATACATTTTTTGTTATATTCTCCTGTTTGGTTTAGTTTCAGTTTTGCTTCGTAACCTCCTTTTGTTTACCTTGTTTGGAAGGGTTAATTCCCTGTATGTGAGTTCCACTCTGTTTCTCAATTCCAAGTATGTCAAGAATGAACTTGTGTACTTATTTCAAAATAAAAAAAACAAAAAAAACAACCCAGCATCTGATGGTGGGGAATGATAGCTGACTGTGGAGGTCTACAGGATTCAGCTGTTATGTGATTTATGAGGAATTTGAACAGTTTTACCACCCAAACACGACTTCCCTGCTCAACGACTTGCAAAAACTAAATAAGTGTAATGTTTAAGCACAAACATCAAAGAGATCAAAATAAATGAACCACTTTCTGGCCGTATCAGGAGGCAAATGATTAATATGCTTCCCACTCAATGAAGTCCATAATCTCAGAAGACGGATAGTAGATCTCCAATGTCCTGCTTGGACAGCCTGGTGCTGATAACTCCATCAGCTTGACTAGAGTAAATTTGCAACTTGTACAAAGAACATATAATTAGTTTTGGATGATAGAAAGTGTCATTGAGGGTGGAAAAAGACCACTTGAGCATTTTCCCAGAGAATGTTTGGTCCAAACTTAGCCCATTTTTGGCTTTGATTGACAGGTACAGACTCAGTGTGGCTGTCTACACTTGACCACAAATCCATCAGTCATGGTCCAGTCCTTCAGGCCACACCTGGTTCTCACAGCATACTGTACTCCATGTCAAAACTAGCTCATGAAATCTTGGCCACATCTGGCTCATAAGACATAGAGTTTATGGACTCTGGCATAACATAGTACATAACACTTAGTATTAATGCAACTCAGGCATATGTGCCAAAAGCAGCCAAGATTAGGCCCAAAAGTATCTGCTATTATAGATGTTCATAATCTTGCTTCTTACTGTGTAGATCACCACTTTCACTCCTTTTTTTTTTTTTAAAGCCTCCATTTACAATGATTTCTATGTTGTTGTTTTCCAACACTTGTGTCACCAATGTGAGAGGGAAATGAGCTGTAAAAAAAAGTCATCTTGATTTCCTTTACTTCTACTGAAAATATATTTGCACATGCATTTACAATCCAAAATAATTATTTCTGGAGAATGGAGGCAGTGTTACCACATCATGGTGACGACAGTATCAAAATAGAGAAACGATTCGATATTTGCTGACAAAATATAACTTAGGAGAGTATGCTTGATATCACTGCAGCATTGAAGTAAGGAAAAAGGGGCGCTTTCAAAGTTTAGCTGACCATGTAGTTCCCTGATTTTATCGCTTGCATATAAAAATTTGATGGTGTTGATTAGAAAAAATAAGAATATATGTCTTGTAAAACCGTGGCCTATACTTCTAAGGACACTCCTCTCTCTACACTTTCAGCTGGTAAATATATCTTTAATTATTCATTTTTATTTGATTCATTTTTTTATTGCATAGTTTTCTTTTAAATTGAAATATTAACCTTATGTCTAGGGCAATTGATTTTGTCGCCCTGGGTTATCATATAATCATATATTTTAAATTATTTTAGTACTCTTCTTAAAGGGACATGTTTCAGTCACTGTCTCAAGAATCAGTGTTTTAATTTCTGGTTATCGTGTTTTCCTGCAAACCTCATGTGACCACTGCTCACCATCAAGCTGAGAAACCAGCGCAGACTGGAAATTTCACTTTTCAGTCACAAAGTGACCAGAGAGATGTAAAGTATGAGAAAGGTAAAAATGGCAAATCTATAAAGGTGCATAGTTTGCCACTTTCAATAAATACTATAACACAATACATAAAAGAAATACCCAAAAGAAGGCGTCAGTTCATAAATATTTTTCTTCCCAACTCAGGGTTGCCTGTGGGACAGCAGAGTGCCCCGATTACACCCCAGATTGGGAATTTGTAGCAACCATACACTATAATCTAGAAAATACATCTAATTGGAGCACGCTCAATTCCCAGAACAAAAGTTTCATTCTTCACCTTTCTCAAATAAAACCTCAGCTGCAGAACATATTCAAGACTTTAAAACAACAGGCAGAAGAAAAAGTCCATGCAAACGAAGTGGCTTGCTGATGCTAATATGCTAACAGCAAGCTGAAGGGTTGGGTCTACCTAGAAAACGTAACTTTCATGTCCACAAAAGCACAGAGTCAGACTGCTTGTGGGACTGTGTAAAAATGTCTGATAAAGTAATGAAGGCGAATGGAATACTAGCAGAGCTCAGCAGAAAAGAACCTCAAACAGAACCAGAAAAGCTAACGCTGCTTGTAAGATAGAGGCCTAACGCCAGGTTTGGATGTGCTATGTGAGAAGACGATCAACGACATGGTTTCATAACGGCGGGGCATCAGCTGTGCCTCAGGCAGCCAAACAATGAAACAAAAGTTTGCACCCTGACATTTTATTTGTGGTTGACATCAGTTACTGGATTCCCATTTAATCAAGAATCCTCTGCAGGAACATCATTTCTGAGAGCATGAGAGAAGCCTCAAAAGTTTCGTATGAACTGCATGTGCACGGCCGACTCACACCAGGCTGTTGAAGGAAATGTCTTATGATCTCTGGGTCAGCTGGCATTCTTTATTCTGATGAAAAAAATTAAAGAGTGACAGAAGGCTATGCTAAAAACATTTTTTTTTACATTAAAATATAAAATTTATACATGTGCTAACTTACCAACATGCTTTCCCATGTCTTCCTAATCAGTCTCTGTGATCATCTAAATCTAAATGTACTTTGAATTTTGTTTTTTCCTGAACTTTTTCTATATACATAATGGGCAGAAAACTTGAAGAATTTATAAAAATCACTATAGCAGTGGCTACATCAAAAGGATTAAATGATAAGGATTAGTTCTGTGGTGAGTTTTTATTATGTGACATTATGTGTCATTTCAAAGTTTAACTAATCTTTAACCGTGCAAAGGATTGTATAACTATTTCACTTTGTTAACCAAACCAGTTACTGAGCACTTCCAAGTCTCACATGGCTGTGATATTACCTAATATCCCAAGTCATTTCATTTAATATTGTCTTCTTTTTCTGTTAAAATGACAAATGCAAAAGAGCAGTGTCATGAGCAGGATGTGAATCACAGTCACACCGCTGAACCAGCCTCTGCTCTCTGTTTCTGCAACCAGATGTACAGTTTGCCCATCTTATGTTATCTCAGCACTGTTTTGTTAGTCAAAGCAGTGATATGCTGCTTTGAAATGTCGCTCCATCTGTCACTCTCGCGGTGGTTCAGACGAGGCCCAATGATTCATTACAGATACTGTGTTGTGAGCCTCAAAGGGCATGTAATTTGAAGTCAATGGCTTGGACAACAGGCACTAAAAGCCAATGGAAGCAACTACTGTTCACATACATTCAGGTCAATGTAAGATCTTTACAAGATAAAAAATACAAAAAAAACAAAAACAGAAAGGTGTAAAATTTGCAAAATCAGAAGGATGAAGCTCGACCTTAAAACTAGACTTGTAGTTCTTGAGACCAAGACCAAGACCACAAAAAATTGGTCTTAAAACAGGTCTTAAGACCAATTTTTTGTGATCTTGGTCTTTTCTCGGCCTTGACAGTCTTCGGTCTCGGTCTTGTCTCGGTCTGGGGTCTCTCGGTCTCGAAAATGTCACGGACTGGCCGAGCGGTCTCGAAGGAAACTGTAACCTATAAAATCCAGGCAGGCACAGTTTTTTTTTGTTTGGTTGGTTTTTTGATCTCATTATACGCCGCCTTCAAGTGGCACCAATCACATGAATTTTGAGTTACAGACGGCGTTGGCCCTCGTCCTCTCACGCCCTCTCTTCCCCCTCACCCCTCACGGTCATGGATCCATGGAAGAGGACGCAAAATTTCAGGGAATTCGTCAGCGGTCAGGTTTGGTTTTACAGACCACAAGGAGTTTGTTTGCCACACAACAGTACGGTGTTCCTGCACCCAATCTGTTGATAAGTCTTTAATAATTAAAATTCATGTTTCATCAACAAATTAGGTACAATTCAAATCCATCCATCCATTAACTCCCGCTTATCCGATGTCGGGTCGTGGGGACAGCAGCTTGAACAGGAAAGTCCAGACATCCCAGTCCCCATCCACCTCCTCCAGCTCTTCCGGGGGAATACCGAGGCATTCCCAGGCCAGCCGAGAGACATAATCTCTCCA